>JAJJHQ010011628.1:3232879-3453930 GCA_021223825.1 Drosophila ironensis
TTGTGACTTGATTTTGTGGGATAATTTGCATGCACACCCCGAAAAGATACTTTTTGTCGGCCAAATATAGAGGTACCCGTGCAATTGGCCTCTTTAATTTATGAAACCAGCATCACTGACTCAGTTCGGAGTGTAAACTTTGCCGATATCAGCCAATGTGTGTGCGCATTGGCATTAGGTTGGCAGATGGCGGCGCTTTTTGTCAGGCATTTTAATGCCTGCCCCTTCAGCCGCAGCCGCAACAGCAGAGCAATAAAACTGCAGGCCCCACACACGAGCACGCACTGCACTATGGAGATAGTCGACGACCATGAAAGCGAAAAGTTTACGCGCTTGTTTGCTATAATTTCGATTGTTTTCACTGCAGCAGCAGCAGCATCATCAGCAGTCGCAGTAGCAGCAGCAGGGACGGCAACAACAACTGCCACGCCCACACACCCAAACAGAAATGCAACGCCTTTCAGCTTTCCCAGGACAATTGTGCGCCATTCTGCAGCAATTTTCGTTTTATTGATGTGCGCTGCATTCGCCATTGCAGCGAAGTTTGATGCTGCTGCAACACACACAGCACAGCACACAGCACAGCACACAACACGACCAGTACAAAACAGCAAGCAAAACACAACCAAAAACAACAAATAAGCTGTATAAGTAGCACACACTTTTACTTTACTTTTGTTTGCGTTATGTACTTTCGGTTAAGTGCGAGAAATTTATGAAAAACTTTTGAAAATGTTTTCGCAATTAAAGTTCCAGCGACAGCAAACAAAGAGAGCTTCGAACAAAACGGAGTGTGTACTTGGTCCACTTTCTATAGAACCACCGCCACATTCGCCATCTGACGCTTTCGCACAGCTCTCGCTTAAGTGGGCATATAACTGCAGCTAGTTGCAGCTAATTGCTGGCCTGAATGATGCCGCCCACAACGCCTTTGAGATACGCCAAAACAATGGATCCCTAAGCTGCGTTTTCTTATCTGCGCAGTGTAAACGCGTCAGGAATATTTATAAAAACTTTAAAGAGTTTACAGACGTTTCAGCAGAGTGTGGTGGCTGTTTCAACAAAGTTTGTTCAGTGCTTAACTTAATAAATATCTTATCTCAAAACGTAAATCAACGTAAAATTAAACTCACATAAATATCATTGGCAACTGGAACAAATAGTTCCATTTGTTTTTCGTTATCACTGTAGTAATATCGAGCCCATATTTATTATACAAACTTCCACTTTGTTTTAATATTAATATTTTATATGAACATGGCTAGAAAATAACTCTGTGTCCCTTCCCCAAGATTGTCACTTCAATACAACGATACATAAACCTAATGGGTAACCAATAAAAACAATGGTAATAGAAGCCTCCATGAATAAGTCAGGCAACCGCTCCGGCATCTCGAGAATAAGAATAACTTGAATCGGCAATTTTTGCCATCAAGACTTATTTATTGGGCCTGTGCCGGGGCCACGTGTGCTTCGATTTTCCCAGTTACCTGGGCTTTTCCTCCCCTAGGGGACCGAACGAACACACATTGTCTTATTTTCGGGCCATTTAGAAATAGTCAAGCATTAAGCGCAAATCGGTGAATTGAATGCTTGAACGGCGGCTGCCTTTGTCTGTCGCTATTAGCCAAAGCCGGAATGTCCTTTTGCCACCGAGTTCCCCCCTGGCCCGACTCCTTTTCACACATCCGCAATTACAGCCACCAACGGCGGGGGCAACCGACTGCAAAGTTGGCAAAGTGTATTGGAAGCCGTTGGCGGGCGCACGTCGCAAATCGTTTCGCCTTTGTTTTTAAATTATTCATGTTATGGCTAAGAGCAAACAGCGATTTAGGACTCCCCCGATTCGGGGCACGCACTTTATATTCAGCTCATTACAACAATGCCGAGCAATTGGCGACATCGTCGCGCGCGAGGGGAACAACGCAGAGATTTTATTTAGTGTAGGCGACGTCCTTGGCGGCTATCCTGTCTGGAGTAATTTCTTTATTAGATTCATTCAGGCCCTCGAGGAAATTTTCACTTGCCCGGGGCGAGAGCAAAAGCCATGGAAAGCCATGGAGGATGAGCAACAGAAGCTAAAAACAATTTTCTAAATTAGTTTTTGCTTTCCTCTCGCTGGCCGACCAGAGCGAAGCTAGAAAATAGCACAAGAAATTGTTTAAGAATTGCCCTAGCTGAGAGGAAAATGGGTGGAATGGTTTTTAGTTTTGCACATTCTTTGGTTACATTTAAAGCTGCCTGAAAAATCATAAAGCGCTTAAATTTTCGCCTTTTTGCAACCAATATGCATGCCAGCGTTGCGTATAAATCAACAAGCCCACCCAGCAGTGCCTTACGGTTATAAAATATTCAATGAAAAATGAATAAAAATGTGGGATTCGGTTATTTTTGGACGAGGCTTTATGACAACAAATTTTAATCATTATAAAATATACAGGAGCATGAAAATTCCTTGCCGGCCGAAAAAACACGTTCAATCAAAAAATTCCATCGGTTTTTGGCCGGCTTCCATTATGCAATACAAATAAGTGCGGTTCAGGTGTATTTTCGCTCTTGCATAATATTGCACACACATTTTAATCAGAGTGTAATTAAGTCAATGCAAAGCCACAGAGATCCGGACAAATACGGTGTTTGCTTTGAAGTGAATGCATTTCAGTGGCCATCACTTTCATCTTCGGTGAAACGGATGAAATGCCGGAACATGCTGTTTATACGTACGGGCAAGGGGTGGCTCACTCAACTATAAGTGCGTTGAAATAACTTGCATTACGCTTTGGCCATCGCAAGCAAACTGAAATGGCAAATCCATTCGCATTGACAAACTAAAAGTGCAAACAAGAGCTGTTTTGACATTTGTTTGGACTGCCACAGCGGCCCACACGAGTGCCAAGTACATGGTAAATAGTGCGGGATATTTGACTTTTCACAACCAAACAAAAGAGGAAAAATTGGAAACCCCAAATAGAACATCAAAATATGGCGGTGGCCAGGACTTTTCCATAATTTATGCGGACAGCATAGACAGGACAAACTGAAACAAGGCAGCGGACCCGCGCTTTTCGGAATATATCTGAAAATATGGCAATTGCAAGTTGCATTGTTCGGCTGCCCATTGGCATTTTCAATTAAGGGCGAAGAGTCAGGGCTTGTTTAGGGGCGCACGGCGGAAAATCATGGGAGGAAGCACATAGAAAACGGCGCATGCATATCAATTAGCAGAATACGGGGGCCCTAGAAATAAAATTTGATTATTTGCCACGGTGCATTGCAGGGTGAAAAATCAGAAGAGAGAACGCAATCAAGCGATCACCGTACTTCAAATCTGATATTACGTATACGGCGAGTGGATTTGTGTCGTCATTTGTTGAAGCTACGGCTGGCCACACAGCCATGTCAGGAAATTCAATTAAAAATCAAAATACCAAACTCGGAGTATGCATCCGAGTATGCAAATACACATAAATACATATGAGTCTGAATGATTTGCAGCTGAAATCGCAAAAAACGGTGAATGTGAAAAATATTGGCAAATAATAATGCAGTAAAAACCAACCAATGCTATTTTAGCAATACAGAAATTGGAAATATTCCTTGCAAAAAATAAAAAACAAGTCAAATTGTAGCCAGACAGGAGAGCATGAAAACATCTTTGTTTTGTTGCTTTTGCCTTATTGTTGTGCAGGCAAAAATTGCAAATAATATTTTACGCTTTTTACACAAATTTTCTACCACGCTGGCTTTAGTCGATGTTGCTGCTCCAGTTGCCTTTATTTTAGTTTCTGTTCCCGACACTGTCGTCTCCGGTGCTGCAACGCTGCAGCGCTGCTCTTGCTTTGCATATCGAAATAATTTGGTTACAAGTTTAATTAAATTTTAGAACAGTGCCCAAACGCCGGGGCGAACACAATGTTTTGCAGCTCGTCCGGGCGAAAGTGTTGGGATATTGTTTTAGCAACGGCACCATAAAGAATAATATAATACAATCACATCGCACACAAATAGCCGATCCGATGAGCTTAAGTCGTTTGTTATAAACTTTCCCTGCCAAAATAATTCGTTGCGAGTTCTGGGGCAATCGGAAATTAAATTTTCATTACAATTGTCTGGGGCAAACGGAGGCCGCTGCGGCGCCTAAAAATACACAATTAACCCGTTGGGAAATTATGAAATTTATGCAGGTCGTAAATGTTTAACCAAGTCATGGGACATTTGACGCTTCGAAAAACAAATATAATTCACTCAATGTGGGTCATTAAGCAATTTAATTGCATTTAATGTTTGTTTAGACAACATTTCCCAAACGAACTGCAACGAGTTGAGTCAACAACAAAAATTGATTAGACAATCAAATTACAACAGTAAACATTAGTCATTAAAAATGCCATGACATGGAAAGTGTATGGAAAAACAATGCTTATTCGTTCTTCAGTAAAATTTAAGGTACGCTCGACTTTAAGAGCAAAAAGCAACTAACTAGCCCCGGACCGGAGCTCCTTTGTTATTCCTTGAGCCATCATGCGCCCATTATAATCCCGGCTAAGCTGCAGCGATTATTGTCTAAAAAATTCATGTATTTCATTATTAGCCTGTGTGCCAGCGGCTGAGAATTTCCGGCCAGCTCGGCCGCCCCACCTGCGGCTGTTCATTTGCTGTCATAATTTAATTTTTGCCACCAGTCGGGACCAAAACTCACACAGACTCCGGCCGCCCTGTGTCCTGGGCGGATGGGCGGATGAGCGAGGGAGGCGCACATCCTGCTCGGCCAGCTCTGTGCCGGGGCTCGTCCTTTGGCTTTGGATCCCCGTAGCATTGTCTGCAGAAAGTCAACATAATCCACCGAGTCCCAGGCTTCGAAAATCCCAATGTGGTAGCCGCTGTGGCTCATTAATCCATGCAGGCGAATGGCAGGCCCTCTACCACATGGCTTGTTTTGGTTTTGGTTTATTCCTCTTCGCTCAGTCGGCCAACTACTATACGAACACTTGGCGAAAAAGCGTAGAAGAAAGTTTGGATACTTTTTTCTTAGCCTTAGTCTGTATATTTTCTTATTTCCCGAGAAATTCCCTTTTTTTCTGCAGACTCATTTCAAGGAAATATTACTAATATTTAATGTGTAGAATTTTCGCCAGTGCTTGGCGCTTTTCCTTCTGCCGTCTGCGAGACCCATAAATCAGTGGCCCGCGGGCAGTTCATCATCATCATCATTATCGTGGCCGCCCCGCCAAAATGAGCTCTTCTTTCCCATCTGGACTCTCAAAATTAGTTGCGTTGCGCGCATGAATGTCACCATTTCTGTCGCTCAATTTGCTACACAAATTATAAACACCAAATGGAAATTGTAATAAAAATGTGACAGTAGCACGGACCTCGTTGGCCAAGGGAAGTCCATCGTGAAACTGCCTCCGGGCCCCAAGGATATTCCCCTGCCATGAACAACCAACAAAAAAAATAAAAGGGTGGGTGGCGGCAAACTTAAACTTAGCTGAAATTGAAATGCCGCTGGCTTATTTAAGCATTTATTTCGGCGACGAACACCGAGGCGGAAAGTCAATAATGAATAATCCGCCCCAAGCAGCCGTCAGCCGCAGCAGCTTTAAGAGAGACAGCCACTCTAATAAAATTCGCATAAAAATCATTTCACCACAGCTTGAAATGTCTTCAAAAAACACAAAAAAAAACAAAGAAAATGTTGACCGACTTCAAGCTGTGACACCGAACAATGGGTGATGAAAAAGGAAACTTATAAATAAAAGAAACAGACCTTGTGCTCCACTTAAAGTTGTCCCTTTTTGGAACTGAAGAGATTTAGTTGACAGAAAAGTCAAATTTGAAGCCAATATGCTAAGTTATTCTTAGAAATTGCTCAAAAAATATTTGATCATTGCTGGTAAATAGTTTTCCCAAAAAAAGGGATAGTGTGTAGCCTAAATATTGTGCTCTCTGTAAAGATAAGACTCAAAATGTTAGGGCCCAGCCCATGAGCTCTTGACTTGATTCATTTTTAGCCACTGCAGCTGCTTGGCAAGGGGCCCGGAGTTGGTTTTTCCAGACGTCGAAAGTTGGCTTGGCCCAGAGCAGCCCAGTTCGTGATGTCGCGCCTATCACAACCAATTTACTAACGAAGCAGATAAATCCAATTTCTGGCCGACGGCAGCTTAGATGGCCAGAGATGCAGCCGCAACAACCCTGAAACCAGCAGCAGCAGCCGGGGATTTGAAAATAAATAGATAACAAAAAATAGCACTTTCTAGCTGGGAACAATTTCCGCTTCCGGTTGGCCAGCGCCTTGCAGACTGCGGGGGGTGCTGCTTAGTTTATTAAGCTCATCAGCCAAGTTTATTGGGCTCTTAAAGCGTTTAGCAGCAGTCGCTGATTTTTCAAGCAGCATTTGCTCCAGCTTTGATGTCTTTGTGTGCTGAAACAGGACTTTGATCCGGCTTTAAATTAATTAAATGACGTAATTATAAAGCTAAGGGGGGGCTGCCTCAAAGGAAGCACTCGGGCAGATTGGAATGCGGTTGTTGAGATGCATTCTGTACTCGACTTCAAAAACACCTTTGGCAGCAGGAAGTGCCAGCGGCAGCCAACAAAGAATAGTTGAATTTTTTTCATCAGCCACAGCCGCAGGGGGCTGGAAAAGTGCAAGGATTCGAGCACAAACAGGATTCCCTCTGTGCTCTATTTGCACTTCATTGCAGGGAATTTTAATCAATTGCAGCCGGGGCGCACAAAGCTAGAGAAATTACAGAGACAGCTCCTTGACCGGCTGGGCTTTCTCCTCTTACGACGACGAAGACATTTTAATTTCTGTTCCAGTCATTCATTATTGCTCCAGCATGGCTGTTGGACTCTAAGTGACTTATTATGCAAGTTGCAAAACAATTTGATACTAAGTAAAAACAAAGCTACGAGGGCGCAAGGGCCAACACATGGCCTGGACATGGCACATTTATTTTTGGGCCGAGGACGGAAACTTTTAAATTAAATTTCAGTCTATGCGTGCGAAGGCCAAGCAAACAGGCCAAGAAAAATGCACCAGCTGCAGTCTGACCCAAATACCAAGCCAAGAACTCGTTTTTCTCTCTTTCAGGCCACACACTTGATAGATAGTTGGATAGATATCTGGATAGATATCTAGATAGATGGATGGATGCCCGGAGAATAGAAATAGCGCAGTCGATGTTCTAACTTCTGTTCGCCTGATGCACTTTTAAGCATTTAATATTATCGCTTTGGCATTATTTGAATTTTGTGTTGCGCTTGTAAAAGAGAAAGTCAAACATTGGCTCGGGGCTTTCAATCTCAGCCAAGTGAGTGCCTTTTGTTTGGCATTTTAAAGCCTCCTCCGTCCGAAATGGGCGGCAACCTGAAATCGAAGCTGCCTCGGGGCGATGACTTCCATCATAATACAATTTTTATAATTTAATCAAGCTGAGAGCCGGCATGGCATCATCGCCCGATGTGCAAATAAAAATAAGTGCGACAATAAAACAAAAGCCAAACAGAAGCGTAGCCGTTGCCGTTGCCGTAGCCGTGAGTGGAGATTAACAATGGAGGCGTCACCGGTTTTACGACCGATGGGGACGAGGATGCGAATGCGGATGCGGATGCGATGTGAAAGCCGTGGCACGCATTTGTCATACACTTTTCGGGCAATAAAAGGAGCCGGCGAAGGGTTCCCCGGTGGCGCTGCCGCAGTTAGTTGTTGCTTTTGTTTCGCCATTTTTACGGCTACGGCCGCTTGTCAAAAAGGATCTCCCAGATACCCATTTACAGCTACTGTCTGTTTTTGGCGCCACTTTTAAAGCCCGGCTCTGTTGAGCTTTGCTCTTCCTGGGCTGGGGCGGCCATAAATCTATTAATTTTCATTACGCAATTACCAGTGTCCTGTCAAAGGTCAGGGAACGCACGACCGTGCCGCAGAGAGGTTGTGCTAATTATACGACATACACACACGATCAATCAAATTTCCGGGGACCATAACTAGGCCATGACATCGAAGGGGCCCTATAAATGGGAGCCAGGACATGAATGTTTTGATTAATTGCCCATAGACATATACGAATTTATCATATAAATATTAAAGTAGACCTGTCGGTTTTTCAGGACTTGCTGGCACGTGTGCAGGCACCCAAACACACACTCACAACACATAGGGGAAAAACCAATTCGACAGTTAGTCGGCTTAAATCCCCCTTAATACATTTTATACATGGGCGCAGCCTTGTATCAAACATTTGATACCCATGAATATTTTAAGAGCATTTCGAAAATTGCTAACAAAACAGAGCGGAACAGAATAGCGGCAGGACTGGAGCGGAAATAAATGCAATACATTTGAATAAACAGGCTTACACGAGTGCTTAAACAAATGCACATGTTATAAAGCCCGGTTCGAGTGTGTTTGTGCGTGGGTTTCGGGGCTTTTGGGGGCCATGTCAACCACTTGTTATTCGCAGGATGAGAAGAATGTTGCTGTTGCCGTTGCTGTTTCTGTTGCTGCTCTGTGAACAATTTATATCCGATTTTAATATTGAATTTCTGCTAAGTCAAAGCCAGCAGAACTTTGTTGTTCTGGCCGAGGAGCCTGGGATTCTGGGGCTTTTGTTCGGGGGCTCGGGTAGTTCGTTGCCCCTCAACAAGGACATGGATTATCCGGCAGGCTGCGTAGGCGTACAATCAAGGGGTTTCCATGCATCGTTGTCATCGGAGGAGAAATCGCAATCGGATATGATTTATAAAACATTTATTCACATGCACGACAATGGCCTAACAAGCTCAATCATTGTGCCTATTTGCCTGCGATATATATCTAAATCGGGCCGATAATGTTCGCATGGCCTGTAAGGGCCAAGAGCCAACAGGCGGCAGTCGGCAGTCGCGTTGCCAACGAAATTTGACTAATTAAAGCGGCATTCGCATAGGCAGGCAAGCAGTCAGGCAGGCTGGCACAGTGGTGTGCCTTTCAAAGGAGCAACTTGCTCACGTAATTGCCGGGCGAAATCTAATCAGACTTTCTGATGTTGCTCCCGTTCGGGGTCACATGTGCGTGGATCCGGGTAAAACTTCGCATGTGCGTGGGCACCGCGCACAAATGGAAATGCATAAATCAAATTGTTAGAGATTGGTAACCAAGCAGAGATAAACGCGTATTATTATGCCGTCAGATCCAAAGGCGTTGGGTTCCCTAGCGCGGTGTGGGTAAAGTCTATAGCCCTACCCGCTGATTCATGCTTCTTATCATCCATCAATCAATCGGCAGGCCCTGGATATTGTGCCATTAATAATAGTCCTGGCCCCTGGGCAGAACATGCCCAGGCTTCCAGTATTTAAGCAGTTCGCCTCCAAGGAGTCGCTGCTGCTGAAAACTTGCGAAACAATTTATCGAGCGGAACGCAAGCCCACAAATAAGTAGGCAAAAGTCACACATTCTGCCTGCAAATACAGTAAGGTGGTTCCCCCAAAAAGGGTCAAAATAAAAGAGGAAGATAGGTTCTGTTTCTAGCTAAAGATTGGACTTAGGGAGAAGGTGAAACTGTTTAAGGGGATTTCAGTTTGACTTCAAGAGCTTTAAGTTTATGAAAAACAACAGGGACGCACCCTAATAATCACAGATGCAAATTGATGTCGACAGGCAGCCCGAAAGGCGTTGTGTTGGCACAACTGCAAAACTTTTCCCGGGCAACCGAATGCCGAGTGCAGTGCTCCGATTGCAGGGGCAGTACAGGGGCTAGGGCGAGGGAAACCTCACAGACAGGACGAGACCAAGTATTGTCCTCGTGGCCGGGCCACTTGGCGCATTCCAGACAAGTGAAAACTTGATAAACTGGGTCAGCCAACCCGAAGGATGGCACGAAGGTGACTGGCTGCCCCATGCCCCAACCCGGGCCCCACTGCTTATGCATGAAAATCAATCTAAATGCAGGCCACAAAGCTGTGCCAACCTGGTTCCTGGTTTCCAATTAATGCATTAAGAGCTCAACCCGCCCAGAGATGAGAAGGCGTCGGTTGGCAGTGTGGAGTGTCGCGGTTCGCCGGCGAATTTCCGATTAAGTGGGCCGCGGTTCGGTAATTTGACTTTGCATCCGAATCGGGCGACCAATATGCTGGCCACAAACATTTAGATGCGGCGATTGCAGCGTTCCACCCAACTCAATTGTTGCGAAGAGCATTTACGATTTGGTTTTGCAATTATCGCTGTCATTTATTTGCAGTTACCAAACTATTTTGAGTAGTTCTTGCTAAAGTTTCTATGAATCCAAGTAATATGCAGAATATCTTTTTTATAGAAATATTCTTTAAATTCCCTCCGAATTTTGTGGAAAAGTTTGAGGACACTTTTCAACTTTGCTGTACTGCTTGGTAATATTTGAACCCAATATCATATTGGTTGCAATTTTTGAGTGCAGCCTGGGCTGGGGTCATGCAAATGAGCCCCAGGCCGGGTAGGGAGTATTATACAATTTGCACGTTGACCGCAATACGGTCCGATCGGCTCGTTTCTGATTTCTCGGTGGGCGGTTGGCTGCAAATGGCCCAGTCAAAGGCAAGCAAAGGCAGCTGCTGGCCCGCAGTAAACGTTGACCGCATGATTTGTATCACAAATGGGCCACAAATGGCCACAATATACACTCGAAAACACACACAGGAGCTCATAGAGAGCGGGCAGTGCAAACATTTATTGCTAATTGCCGAAAGGACATTTGCATAAACTTAACAAAACCCAAAGTTTTCCATGTAGGCAAACAAACAAACGACAACTTGACCACACACATACTCCCGTTCACAGGCCCAGGCACAAACAAGCGTCTTGGGGGCGGCGTGGGCGTGGCACGTGCAATTTGCCAGCCAATTGAGGCAGCCACCCACAGCTATAAACATGATTCAATTTGCTAGCTGCACAAACTGTGCCAGGTCCCGCAATTACCAGTTTATAATTGATTTTCCCCCCGCCTCTCAACAGCCTTGGATTGAGTTATTTTTCTTTTGTATGCGCAGCGTTTAAAAGCACTTTTAAACGCATTCAACGTTTCAACACCCACATCGATCATTCGCAGTGTCGGGCAAAGCAATTTCTCCATCAAATAAATGTTGAAGAATGCAATTGAATGCAAAGCGCTCGGCAGCCGAATTTTGTGAATTGAAAGTCGACCCCGTGCCCGCTCTCGCAGTTCGGTAATTAGAGCCGAGTGCAGTGCACTTGTGCATTTTATTGGCTTTAATTGCCGTCGTCGCACGCGGCGTATGAGTAATGGCTGTTTAGAAGCAATGCGCGCTCAAATGTATGCAACACACTCTGGAACCATTTTGTTATGCAGCAAACGCTTGCCCCATTTAGGGGACAAGGAGTGAGGAAGTGGCAAGTTAGTGGAGGGAAAGCTCCAAACAACCAACCAACCAACCAAACCAACCATCGCCTGTCCATTTGTCCTTTTATCGCACACGCACATAAATTGACCAAATTAATGCGAAAACTGAACACGCGCCGGGATCGGAATGGATTGCTGTGGTGTGGCGTAGTGTGCTGTGGTATGGAAGGTTTTTCCTGGCATGTGTTTTAATGAAGTGCTCGGCGACGCAGGCCTTTTATTCAGACTTTCCCTTTGAGCTTGACTTTTGCCTAACGATGACATCAACTGGAGGCTTTTCACCCTGACAAAAGATTTGGCTAAGTGCCCTTATCAAAGTGACAACAGGCGCAGCATTCCTTCAATCCCGCCTTTGTTACGGCATCAACTGACAGACGCTGTTTAAATGCACAGCATTCAGGGGAATTTTTGGCACAGATTGGCCAAACCCTCGCATGCTTCGAAGTCAAGATTTAACCTATACCTATACCCATTTAACCCATGCATAGTGCGCTATTCCATTGTAATCGCAGTTGATTATTGGATTACATTAAATGCCTTCCATTGTTCTAGCCTCGTGATCTTAGTTTCCATTCATCTCACTCCATTACCGCATTTTGAGCTATTGATAAAACTTTCAGGGTTGGCAGGACCACCCACGACAATTAAAAGACCGGCAACAATTTGTTTATGGTGCAGTAGGCCAACCGAAAAGCGGAAACAGAAAAACTATTAGCATAAAATCCAACACAAAACGGGAAAGAGTGCAGGACCTTTGCACTTTTCGACTTTCAGACAATCGCTTGAGGAAACGACGCTATATAGCAATAATGTCGGTGGCAGTCTCAGTCGCAGTCGCAGTCGCAGACGCAGTCGCTGCTACAGTCTGTCTGCCCGACTGTTTTCTGTTCCACATAAAGCACAGGAAATTGTATTTTTATGGCAACCCACAGAAACGAGGCGGAGATGGTGGCAGATAGAGAGAGGGAAATGAAAATCTGTTTATGAAGTCATTGTGCCACCAATGGCACTATCAAAAGCAGCGACTCTCGATGCTGCTGCCTCTGCAACTGCAACCGGAAGGTTCCCAGCCTGTTTTTAGCGCAACGGCATCTGTGGGATTGGGTTCGGATTTGGATTTGGATTTTCTTGCACTGGTTTGCCTTGCCGGCCCTGTCCCACCACCTCGTGGCCGTGTTTGCCATTTAAATGGAAAATTTCGAGTGGCATTCGCAAACACAAAACGTGGCCGGAACGCGGGCGAAAAGTGGGTGAAAATAAGCCACGACAGGGAAACTCTCAAAGTGTCTACGGACGAAACTCGAAAATTACATTGCGGGCCGGGGCGCGGCGCGGCGGGAACACGTTCGGTTGCCGGTCCTCTGCAATTTTTGCAATTACAAGCCGGCAATTTCCATTGTTATGGTCGTAATGAAAATGGCTGCAGCCATTTTTAGCTTAGCCCGGGCATTTTATATTAATTAATATTAAATATCAGCCGCGGCGAGCGCGGGGTCGGCATAATGAAATTTGCATTTTGACGCTGCAATTTGATTGATGAAAAATGTAATTAGTTGCATGACAAAGTGTGGGCAGGCGCTTGTGGGGCAGAGGCCCCCCGCAGTTTCCATGCTTTCGCTGCGGAGCCAAAAATTAACGACAAGTTCGCCAGATGGCTGAGTGAACTGTCAGCATTTGTCTTGGCCAGAAGTTGGCGCAATTCATTTGCCAAAAAGAAACTAAAGTTGCGAGCCACTGACCGCAGCAACTTGTGCAACTTCAGGCTCCAGACTCGAGAATCCTTACTCCGGGCACTTAAATATTTTATATTGACACTGGAACGGGGGGCGGCCAACTAAAAAGCGAGGCAAACAGAGCTCCGGTTCCGACTCCGGTTCCAGCTCTTTTGAGGTCATTTCATTATCGAGTTGAGCTGTTGGCTACAAAGCACGGTTTGCCGGCAATGAAACCAAATGCAACAAAATGTTTTAACACCCGCCGCTCCAGTGACTTTTCGCGCAAAAAGGGTACAATGCCACACGGCTTGGCTTTGTCCTGTGTAATGCTGTTAGCAGCGAGCTGGAGCATTTGTTTACTTCAATGTCATTTGGGCTGACAGTGGCGAAGGATCCTACACTCAAAGACGTTTTCCAAGGCAATTTCGCTAAGGAATTTTCTAAGCAAAAGAAGAGTCTTTCCTATAAGAAATTGCCTAAGGCTTTCTTAAATAAAACAGTATTTCAAGCGAGTTTTCGAGGCACCGCCGCTTTTGCCGCAGTGTAGAGACCAATCAGTTGGCTGGGCTTCCTCTCCGACTGCGAATAAACAAGCGAAAATCACAAAAAACGACAGCGCGACGACAGACGCAAACATTTTTGCACTGCAAACTTTTTCACTTTTCGCCACGGTTCGTTTTGTACTCCTACCATTTCGTAATGGTTTATTTTTTAAAGCTTTCCCCGCATTTCATTTTGATAAATTGGACCCGCCCCTTTGGCTGCGGTGGCCTCGTTGGGCGGGCGTGTCGGCCAAGAGCCAACCAAGCAACTTGGCTTGCTGAGGCTGCCGGTTCTGACCCAAATAATTTTGGTTTCGGTTCGAACGAGTTCGGTCACTGCAATTTAATTACTGTTTATGCATAATGATCGTTAGTTTTGCCTAATTAAGCACCATTCGCCCGGCAATGATAACATTTTCGAACTATTTTCGGCCCCGGACATGTCCCGTCAGCTGTCGGGCAACACCTCAAATTGAAACGGAATGGAATTGCATTGGGCGGACAATAAATTATGCAAATCAAGCAATTACCTGCCCGGCCAGCCGACCATCGTTCAGTTTTTCACCGACTCTCTCCATTAGTTGGACCTTGTCACCTGTCAGCTTAGCAGTAGCAGCCGCAGCAGCAACAGCAGCAACACCAACAGGCTGTGCAAAAACATTTACCAATTTACATAAAATTTGTATGCTCATTTGCTAAATTCACAAATTAATTGCCGTCACACTAGCTTCACAATGCTGCTGCTGCTGCTGTTGCTGCCGCTGCACATTACATATTGCGCATACGACCCGTGGCCGGGCAGTAAATTTACCACCACTGTACCTAATGAGCCAGTGACCAGGCAAACCGCATATGGCCGTAGTTATTGAAAGTTATAGAGCATTATGTGATGCAATCGGTAAACGACTTTGTGTGTGGCCAATAGAGCACTAAATCCACATTGGAATCGCCACGCTGCAGCGCGCTGGGAAGCCAAGTGAGAGTTTACACAAAACTAGAGAATACTCGTGGACGCCCTTTGTGTAGCCGGGAAACTTGCAGCGTTTCTTGTTGGTTATTAACACAGTACTCACACGTAATCCCCTACTAAGCCCCTGCTTATATTATAAAGTAAATGCTACCAATTAATTGGAGCAGCAGTGATTTTAATCCACCTGTCACCTGCTGGGCGGCACCGCCTCGAAATGTAATTTCCTGAATTGCAGTTTTGAATACACAATTCGCCTTCCATTCAATGCGGAGGGTTCTCCACGGCAGACGACGACGTCGACGTGCTTATTGGAGTGGCTATACGACCATACACCGCCATCCTGCGTCCTGCGTCCTGAGTCCTGCGTTCGGCGTCCTGCTCCTCCGCTCCCGCAACTCATACGCATTGAAAACCAGGCCGAGGGGATGGGGACTCTGAATGCTCGAGTGGACAGGTAATGGAAGCTGTCAGAAACTGCGACATCACCGCTGTCAGTGGCTGGTTTGGCTCCAGTTTTTTGTGATATTCCCCGCCCAAACAAAGGCGGAAAAGGAAAAAATATGAAATGCGCGAAAGAAATGAGAAGAAAAGACGAAATGTATTTGCTCAGCCGCATGCAAATTTATTCACTTGGACGCAAATAATACAATTTCAATGGCATTAATGAAAACAATTTTCATAAATGAATGAAACCAACAAAAAGCGAAAAGCATTCAACGGGCCGCATCAAATTTGACTGCATGCGAAAGTAGCTTAATATTTAAATAGCAGACACTTTGTACTCCTTAATTTTTATTTTTACCGTTCAAATTCCAATTTCACTGGGAGCCGTACTTTTGTACACGGAGAAAAACACAATGCACTATCAATAATAATAAGGCATATTCAATTTGTATGGCAAATCGGATATGATAATACAAATAATCTCTTAAAGTCCACAATAATTTCTTCGTAGGCAAATGTTAAAGGCTTGAATGTGTGTTCATTTATTTTATTTAATAATATTAATTCAATGGCCATTGCATGTTCAATTTTTAATCTGGCTTAAGCTCTTTAATGTTTAATAATCGATTCATCGCTTCAGCTTAGCAAGTGAAACTTTATGAGTAGGTGTGGTCCCGAGCTGGACACTCGAATATTTTTCAACCGTCGAAGCGGCGGAAAAGTTTGCAGACGAATATCGAACGCAAACGGGACCGTTCAGCCGGATTAGAAGTGGGCGGCTGCAGGAGCAGCTCCTGGAGGCTGGAGGCTGGGGGCGTTCCTGGCGTTTTGGACGTTTATGGGCGCTTTGGCGTAATTTCTATTATTTTCCATGGCCGGCTGTGGCGCACTCAAAAAGCAAACAATTAAATGTCCAGACTGCGCCCGTGGGCATGCTGTGAACAGAACAAATTGAGGTCAGGCCAGAACGGGTGAAAAGCAGTTGGAGCATCAACAGCAAAGAGGAAAACCCAAACAACAGTTAAAAGAAAATTGGCTGCTGCTGCTTCTACTGCCGTTGCTGTTGCTGTTGCTGTTGCTGCTACAAGCGACCACAAAATGAAGTCGACTGGGAGAACTGGGAAAACTCAAGGCTGGCTGCTGGCTGCTGGAAGCGGAAAACTGGGACCTGGCCATGGCCACACGCCAAACACTTGTATTTTGGGGTCATAAAAGCAGGAGAAAATTGTGCTAATTAACCCTAAAAGAAAGCTTTTCCCACGCGGCCGTGTGTCTGTGCTTTGTTTGTGCCACTCCTCTCCAGCGAGTGCATTTAAAATTATTTTGCACATTATTGCCGCTCATTGTTTTTATAACCCAATTATTATACAACAAACTGTTGGGGCCTGCTTAGAGGCCTCGTCTGTGGCTGAAATGTTGTGTGTGTTATGCCTGTGCGGGCAATGCAAAAATAGCTTTTATTATTATGCTGGCGCTGTCAAGTGGCCATAACACGCATACGACACGTAGGCCGCCCACACCCCACACCGAAAATATGAGTAATTAGCCGTAAAAATACAAACAATATAATATTTAGCATGTGATTACAGGTTACTATCGTTATGATAGCCCCTCACCAACAATGAATCACAAACAATTTACCAACTAACAACTTTTAATGTTTGTTGCCAGTAACAAAATGGATGGGGACCCACTCCCTGTGCCCAAAAAAAAAGAAAGCCAAAAACAAACAAAGCCCGGTGTGTATGCAAAAAGCAAAGCAAACGAAATTCCGTTACGGAAAAACAGAGAAAAGAAACCTTACACCCCAGCAAAACACCTAAACAAACAGCACGTGGCTCCCAGAATGGCCGGGCTAGCCTGCAAACGGAAAGCAGGACCAGGAACTGGAACACTGGAACTCGGGGTCCTTAATAATTTTTGTTGATAGTTCTCCGCTGTGTGTTGGGGCGGAAGAAGCAGAAGCAAAGATATAAAAGTGCTTAGGCCGGGAATTACTATCAAAAAGGCATTAAGCAGCAGCCATATGGGTCTACGATAAATGCGAGCAACTAAATTTAAATTTAAGCGGTTGCCTGGCACCGGCGACCAAACAGAGGAGCGTGGTTGGAGCATGAAGTGGGGCACTTGTGGGCACTGACAAAAATCAACAATTTGTTCTTTTATCGAAAACCATTTCATATTTTAGGGATCTTGATCAGCATCAACAGCCATGTCCGTCTGCCCGTCCGTCCGTCTGTCCTTATGAACGCCCAAATTTTAGAAACTATAATAGATAGAGATAAAACAATTGCATATTTAGAATAGTTTGATACCAATTTATCACAAGTTTGTTTTAAAAATCGGTTACTGCCCCCGCACCCCCACAAACCGCGAAATTCTATGGTGTCCACAATTTTAACTCTATAATAACTAAATTCGGATATAACATTGGTAGAGGAAGTATCTATCTGTGCTGCAAAAATCAGCAGATACGATCGTTGAATGGTATGACTACGTCAGCATTCCTTTTGAGTTTCTGTCCGTGTATCCTGGGGAGAGACATAACATACGTGGGTGTACTCGCAGCGGATGTGCGTGTTTTGGGCCTGACTGGCTGCCACCTCGCAACTTCCTAATGCCGCAAAGTCATTTGGTGGCTTATATTGCGCCTTTCGCAACCAACCGACAAACAAACAGTGTGGAGTTAAGGTGAAAAATATGCAAAAGGCAAACAGCAGAGCCGAAAACACGGAAAACAAAATCCCCCACAATCGAACAGGATGTGGAGAAAAAAAAACCCCACAGCACATGCACGCACCAACAAACAACTTTGGCACTGATCATTTATAATGCGTTTGCGATGGCACAATACGGCGTATGGGTAACATGCTTTTCCACTAGCCAACTGCGAATGGAACGGTGTTGGCCACTGCCGCTGCCGTTGCCATTGCCGTTGGGTAATGGTTTGGTGTTGCTGTCGTTGTCACTGCTGCGTGAGTTGTTGCCATTAGCAGAGCTTCGTTTAACGCCTGGCTAGGTTGTCCTGTGTTCTCTGTGTCCTGCAGACAGGTGAATGCTCGATGCTCTCGGTTCCCAGAATCCTTAGAAAGACTGTCTACCTCAAGTCGATCACCTTGACAACGAATATATGATTTTTCTTTGAATTTTTGTGTCTTCTAATTTAGCCTTCGTAGGATTTTAATCATTCCACGAAAAAGACGTTGTTTGCCAAGAAAATTATCGTCCTTTCAACATATACATTGCTTCAAAGGTGGCAAAAAGTGTATTTGCTTTTCGGACTCTCTCTGTTTTTGCCCATTGACTTTCTTTGACTGAAGAGCTCATAAATAGACTCGCCCGCATTTCAACAACTTCAGCACACCTCCCTCCCGCTTTTCCTTATTGCCGCTCCAACGCTCCGGGACGATGATAAATTAATTGGTTTTTTATTTATGACGACGCCATGCCGTGCACTCAGGGGCATTGCCACTTGCCGTTGTGGCACATCCTTCCACAGCCCTGGCTCCTGCGTATCTTGGCAAATTGTCGCTCCCCAATGTCTGGGCCAGCCTGATGTGTGAAAGGCCCATTTTATTCCTGGCCAGCTTCATTGCCTGCTAATTGATTTACGCCCAGACGCTGGCTGTCATCGATTGATTGAGAGCAATAAACTGCTGACCTGGTCCAGTGCGCTGGCCGCTCATGGCCGTATTAAAGCAGCTGCCACTGACAATTTATTAGCAAATGTAATGAGGAAGGTTTATTAGCCGCCCGGCTCGTGTTTGCATCTAATTGGAATTTACATGCACACACACACACACTCCGGATATTCCGGCATATCCGGCCGACTACTCCCCTGAGTGCGTGTGTTGGTAAGGCAAACAATTGTCATCATTAAAATAACGACAAGGATGCACACGACGAGCACAAGCACAGTCGGAGTGGTCAACAGTCGTTCATGTGCATCTGGCGAACAATAAATAAAGACAATTTGCAGCTGCAATTATTATGAGAACCGATAAGCCAGCTAAGCAGTTCAACATATGCTCCATATGCTCCCGTTTAAACAGGCAGGCCTCTTCCTGCACGTCCTCACACAAGGCAATCTGGGTCGGAATGCTCCGGGAAATGCTTGGCAAGTACCGGAGTTATAGCTGTTCTATAGATTCTCCATCACAAAGAAAAACGGGTGCCTAATTGGGAGCGGGGAAAAGACAATAAAACTAAAGAGACATTCAATTGAGACACTGAATTTAAAAGTTTGGTAATACTGTAGTGTACTGCACTACTGAAAATCTTCGAAGCTGCCAAGCTATTTCTCCCTGTGCACGGGTAATGAAGCTCCATCTACTTTAAGTCACTGCCAACAGACTGCATTCAACTTCAAAGTGCCTCGAATTAGTCGGCACAAGCACAATTATTTAAGGCCTGACAGGGAGAAATGTTAAGTGCTCTGTGGTCCAAGAAATAGAAGTTCTGAATGACATCTCGGTGCAGCTTGAACTGCAGGCGATTCCATCAGTGGACCGAAAACTTGTGGCCTTGGCCTGTGGGCGGGCAATTTCGGAAACCAATTTGGCCAAAAACCAGGGGAATGCCTTTTAGAAAAGCAGTAGCAACAGTAGAAGTAGTGGCAAGAACAGCAGCAGCTGGCACTTTGATCAGCATATGAGTATTCGGTGTCATTAGCCCGGCTTAGCTGCTCACTAAAATTAGACTAATGAAAACAAATGGATATCTAGATTAATCCAATACTGGCTGTCGCCTTATTTAAAGACCAACCTCGAAATAGAGTGAATGCCAAAAAAATAAACGAGTCTACAGTCATTGTGACCCACTTGGGGGATTTCCGTTCCAAGGCAAACCACTTCATTAGCCGGGCCACAAAAAGTGCACATCATGGCGGAACGGAAAGGGAAAGCGAAGGCGAAATCAATACGAAAGCGTTGTCATTAGCGGGACGATATTTTTTTATGCATCCCCAACACGCGACCAGCGCTCCCCAAACACAGGCAAAATGATAAACTGCCAGCAGTTTTCAGCACTTTGTCAGCTAAGCTTATAAACAAATAATCATGGCGCATTTTAATGAGCAAACCAAGCGCTTAATAGTTAATGTTGTAAGGGAGCTCGAGTTCACTGCCACTGCGGGGCTGCCGCTGATGTTGCCTCATCCTGCGCGCAGCTGCCGCAGCACGCTCGAGCAAACAAACTCCGGGTGATGAGCAGACAAGAGCAATTTGCATCTGAAGGCATTTAAGTTTTGCATGCTCTGTAATTAAAATAATAAACACGCGCAAAATGCATTAGAAAATTTAGCCGAGAGCTTGGCAGCGGGAGGGGGAGAGTGGTGATGCCACGCCCACCCATCGCACAAGCCAGCCCACAATCAAGTGAGTCAACGGCAGTAACAAAAACCAATGGCAACTGAAACTCTGGCTTGCGGCGGAAAAGCTAGACAACGGCACACGTTGCGTATACGCAACGCTTGACGTTTGTTTTCTCTGCTAAAACGACGAATCTCAAACCGCCCAGGCCGGGTCTTTTCTGTTTATTTGCATGGCAAGCTCGTGTTATTTGTGTTGGCTGTTTCACTTAGAGCGCGCTCACAACCTGGCCCCAGGTGTAGCATGGAATGGGGGCAAAAAATGGACGGACGGACGGATGGATGGACGGATGGATGGGCGGATACCCGGATTGCTGGCTTGGTCCATTGTGGTGGCAGAGAGCACATACACTTGACCTGCAAAAACGGTTACAATGGCAGATCCACAGGAAAAATGTGTTACCAAAACAGCCCATGGCAGTCTCAAAATGCAGGGCTAAGAAATTTGTATAAATCAAGGAGTGCTTCAAGAAACTACATAATGGGGAAAACGAAATCGATATTTTCGTTGGAAGAAGCAAACTTGTATTCGTTTTGAGCTTGAAAAACAGAAGAATCCCGCAGGTGCTGCATTTCCTAACCTTTGAGCATTGTTTGCTTCAATTTGCCACAAAATGCAATTCGAGCAAGTGCACCTTGAAAGCGAACTGTGCCCCGGATCCCACTAACTGCACCCCGCCCGCCCCCCGCTATGTCAGCATTTAAATGTTTCCAAGTACTTAGCAAAAATGGTGCTGCCAAGCCAAAAAATGAAACAGAAACAAACAAATAAACAACAAAAGCCCGGGGGCAACACAATGAGACACTTTTGCATTTCCGTCACTCGCCCCCAAACACACGCACTCTCAAAGCTAAACACTGTGGCGAAACAAAATATAAAAAATTACAACAAGTGGGCGGCGGGGCGTGGTCGAGGTTGACTGAGTGGTTAGCTGCCCGCCTGCATTACATCTGTAGACGTCAACTGTGTCAGCCCTGGCTGATGTCGCTGCTGCAGAGAGACGATGTTGCAACTGCTGCGGCAGCGCTGAGTGTTGAGTGCGTTTGTCGACGCTCGAGTGTTGCAGGCACAACGCAACATCGGATGCCACATACCGCTGCCATGGTGTGTACGGGGTGCACTTAAGAGTCACTGTGTCAGTAAACAACTGACCCACTTTGTGATGAACAGGCCGGGCTGCAGGAGCTGCAGTAGCAGCAGCAACAGCAGCAGCAGCAACAACAGCCACTGTGCTGGTGGCAGCTGCACACTCTATTTATCATATTGCACGCTGCGTGGCATCCACAAGGCGTAGCATGCTTTTTTGGGCAACAAACAGGAGCGGGTCGGATGCAAATTGAAATAGAAAGCTGAGATGCCAACTCGGACTTTTTCCCCAGCTTTAACATGCGAGTAAAGCTCAACCCTTGAAAATCCCAAAGCCACAGTTTAGGTTGAGGGAAACTGATACTTTTAAATTGATTAAAGATCCCCAATGATTGGGCAAATATTGAAAGTACACCCAACAAACACACAGAATTAACTCTCTGGCTATTTGAACAAGTTGTAAATCTAGCCTTTTGGTCAGTTAAATGCGGCAGCACTGCCAACGCAAAAGTGTGAGTGGATGAATAAAATATGCGGCATTTAAATAGCGCAAAAATATCTATGAAAATATTTTTGTTGGCCAGACAACTCGTTCCGCCTGCCTGTGCTTGCATTGTTTTCATTATTTTCATTCGTGGCAAAATAAATACGTTTTCCATTATTTTCACTCTCTGTTGTCTGTCTGGCTGGCTGGGTGGTTGGGTGGTTGGGTGGTTGGCTGGGTGTGGTTTGTGTGTTTTAGAAAATTTTTGAATTTTCGCTTTTGCCGGATAACGCGGAGAGCCGACGGAGTATCTGCGCTGATCCTGAGCGAACATTTTCCTTTTGGCATTTTGGCAATTTGTCAGCGCTAATTTCACGTTGATTATCTTGCACACACTCGCACCCCAAAACCCACACCAAATTTGTATGGATATATATGTACGAGTATGTATTGTGTGTGTGCGTTGGCACGAACGTATTGTGCATTATGTAATCATGACTGCTCCACTTTGGCTGTTGTCTTTGGTTTTGCTTTGGCAAGCATTTTGCCGCTGACAATTAAATGAAAGTAAGATAAATTGTCGCATTTGTTTACAGTTCAACTTGTCGTTTGTGTTTAATTTAAGCGAAATTGTCTGGGTGTGGATCTGCGCAGCGGGGCAGCGTAGCAGCGATGGCGGAATCGGTTAGCGAGAGGAGTCGAGCGCGTCGAGCGGGTCGAGCGGGCCAATCGACAAGATATAGTGGGGCCAAGCGGAGCTGCCAGTTAGCTGCCTTAATTTATTATACAAGCCGAGCTCGCGGCATACGCCTTGCCGCAAATATTTCGGCAAGGATAAATTCCCCAGTGTCGTGTAATTTGTTGTTCGCTTTGCCCAATGCCACACTGGCCATGGGGCGTTTTCCGTGGGCGTGTCAATTGGCTCAGCCCGCTCTCGTATCTCTACCAAGTTTCGACGGCAAACTTTTGTTCGAACGATATTTCTTCCTCGAATTAGTTCAGCAAAACACAAAAACTTCAAAGGGCCTGCCTGTGTTTTCTAGTTTTCGGGCAGAGTAATGGCCAATACGAGTAGCATGGAGCCCGCCTGATTTGCAGATTTGAATTCTGTGTGAGCCCCCAAATGGGATTAATAAAAAACAGATTTCCTTTCAGAATAACCTCATGCTCCGCTGGTTAACCCGCATGGCCCGATGCAAACTCATGCAAATGCATGCGGGCGCCCATTAGCATAAACTTTAAGGTCCTTCGTACTGCGCCGGCACAAACACAGAGACACGTGAACACGAGTGCGGAAATATTGTTAATGTCCTGCGGCAGGAACAGCAACACTTGCACGCGGAGCGCGCGCCAGAGCTTCGGGTTTACGATGAAAACCCACTCGCGGGGAGCGCGGAAAGCCAGCCGCCGGGGCCAAGCTCTTTAATGACGACCGGAGTTAAGTAATTTTCCTTGTACTTTCCGGCAGAGGCCGCACGCCAGTGCCGCTGGCTTAATGCGCTTGTACCTGTCGCAGCAGCTGCAGCCCGCACTTTGCGCCAGCTGTTGCTTCTCCAGCTTCAGCTCGTGCTCCGCCAGCTTCTGCTCCTGCTCCCGCTCCCGCTCCTGCACTGCCTGCTCATCCGCCTGCCGATGGCCGCTGGTGTCATTTGACTCGCAATTACCACCCATCCTCCGCCCGCCCACTCGAAGGCCAACCTCCAAGTGGCCCACTCCCGCGACTGCTTCTTCGCTTTCTACTTGAGCACAATGTAAATTTGATTATCGCTCCGGCAAATATTTGTCAGCCACTCACTGGGTACCGGGTATCGTATGGTGGGAGGTGTTTTTTTAATGGGTATGGGCGGCGGGCCTTTTAGTGAGCGGCAAGGGGCGGGGCGCTGGATTGGCTGCCAGCTTTGTCAGTGACATATTTATCTAGACGTTTGCCGTTGACATTTTTGTTCCAAGCAACCGAATCTGATGCCTTTCTGGTACACTGCGGCAACNTCCCACGGCAACGGCAAGAGAGGTACATGGTATCTCGTTGTCGAGGAATCTCGACTACAGCGTTTCTACTTGTTTAATAACCGTATCTTTCAAATATGATATGAGGCAGTATAAATACTTATTTGCGTAAACTTTTTACACGCTTACCATTCTGTATTTGGCAAATCTAAAGAGCAATTTAAGTTTTAATTACTTCAGCCAATTATATGATGATGAATTTTCCCTCTGTGCAGCAAACTCGACTTTTGTTTAGCTCGTCATGATTAATTAAAACTTGCCTCCCATTTTGGTATTGTATTATCCGGCGCTGTTGTTGTTCTGGTGTCAGTCCAGTGTGAACATGTTCCCTGCTGATCTTTTTTTTTTGGCACGCAGCTTTTCAACAAATTACACCAGGGCCTCTCATTTTGTTGGCCTTTATTTTGTCAACAGGCGCGCAAGGGGGCGTCACACAAAAGGCCGGGAGAATCGGGCGGGTCCGGGACAGGACTGGCGTATCCTATGGATTTCACAGAGCCCCCGGGGCGGTGGGCGTGGCACCGAAAGTTGCGGGCAACGGATTTGGACTCATTAGGCTCGTTCGCAGCCGATGTCGCCGCTGGTGTGAAAATTGCGCAAATATGTATGGACGAGTGTGCCTGGGGGCTCGGGTGTCTATGTGCAAACACAGGGCTTAATGAGAAAAGAACTTACTCTGGTGTTTGAGTTTGTTCCTCGCCCACTACCCGCCCCTTTTCTCTTTTTAGCGTTTTGTTTTGGGCTTTGTAGGGGGTTTTATTTGGTTTTCGCCGTTCAGGTGTCACAGCAAATGTCCTGTGCGTCCTGTACTCGGGTAGGGGAAACCCAAATAGAGCCGTGCAAATTAAATTCCAATTCATAATCCCACCAACCAAAACCAGCGGAGATAATTCGCTTAGATAATGTGGGCATTCGTTTGGAGTCCAGATAGCCAAATAGTTTTCAATGGCAGAGCCAAGAAAGCATTAAAAAAAAAGCTGCCACCGGAAGGCCATAAAACAATGATACAAACCATAAAACAAAGGCCAGACGATTTAAATTAATTTCCGTGACCGT
Source organism: Drosophila ironensis (assembly GCA_021223825.1). Lineage (NCBI taxonomy): Eukaryota > Metazoa > Arthropoda > Insecta > Diptera > Drosophilidae > Drosophila > Drosophila ironensis. The sequence goes on from JAJJHQ010011628.1 coordinate 3,257,928, forward strand.
CCATAAATCAGAGCGATTAAAAGTTATGTGCATATGTAAACCGGTTCGTTCCAGCAGGATAAACTAGTTAAACGGAAAGCAGCTAAGCAAATCAAACAAAACAAAGATTATGCTGCAATTCATAAAATTAATTATCCCCTGATTGCGTTTATTTGTTTTTTTCCGCTGTGTTTTTATAGAATTTACATAGATCACGTTTAGCGAAGAGGGACAAAACAGGGCAGGAGCTGACAACGCTGCTAATTACTTTCTCATTATGCAGGCTATTTAGGTTTAATTACACTAAGCTGCAAGCCACGACAAGGGCGCCAAACCAACAAACACACGATGGCTGCCAAAGGGACTGCAGCGATACAAGGATACCTACGCTTACAGTTGCCGTAGAGGGACACGTGGAGGGCGCACTCGAAGCGCTTCTAAACTAGCAAAAAAGCGCTCAAATGCTCAAATTCGCCGGGTAAAGTGGCAACAGCATTTGAGCATTTCAGCCTTTCACTTTTCACCTGCCTCGGCTTACGGTCCGGGCCGCGCCGTGCCGGGCCGGGCTCTCGGCTTTCGGCTTTGGCCGCTGGCAATTCCAATTTACAGAGCAAAATGTACAGAATTTTCCATTTGAATTTTCGACATGAAGACACCAGACGCGAAGAGAGGGACGGAGGGGGATTCAGTGGGAAAAACTCTTGTGCGCCAATTTGCCGCCTCTGGGATGCCTGCAGCAGTGGGCGCGAAAAGTATGCAGCCATAATGAGGCAAGCAGCTCAGCAGCCCAGCAACCTGTGTATTCTTTACGATCAATTTTCAGGCTTTCAATCCGGTTTCAGTGCGCCGGGGCCCGGTTAATTATATCAATTTAACAAAGAGCCATGGCGATGAGATTTTTCATGCACGCACCTGGCCCCGTGCAAAGAGTTTGTTTTCAAAATAAACTACACCAAGGAAAATATCAGCACTTTTAATACGCGTGCAGCCTTAGAAGAGCAATCCAATTGAAGTTTATTATATAAATAACTGCAATTATTAAAACTGCAATCGGAAAGGAGAAAACCCCATTAGTTGAACCGGATATAGAGCAATCATCAATACAATTTCTCCCTGTGCATGTGGAGGCCGGCTTGTTTGGTTTATTTGCATTTTAATATGGCTCGTATTTTATGGGGCTTTCATATTGTTGTAGGTATTTATAATATATTTTCCCTTTAAGCCGCATTTGTGTAATGAAACGGAAGGGATTACCGCTGGCCGCCAACCCCACAAGCCCTCAACTTCCCACCCACAAGCCACAAACCACCCGGATGCCCATCCTTAACCCGCTCGCATCCACTTTTAGCCGAAAGTTTAACGAAATTGAAACACATTTGCCTGACAGTTGCCATCAGCTCGGCTCCAATTTGATGTCAGCATTATTGACTGATCCATGGGGCCCCAGGGCTTCTGTCTGGATCGCATATACATATGTTTACCCAGGGCTGAAACACTTCAAGTTTCCCTAGTTAAAGTTAAGTGTTCCGGGAGTGGGTGTGGCCCTGAGCCCTGCTCAATCATATTTCACATTCGCCACTTGTCAGCTTTTATCTCGCTTTCGTCATCCCAAGAAGTGCCCATCTTACTGCCGCCCCCTGGTTGCCAGCCCCGGCCCCTGGTTGTCATAATTTCATTATTTGCTGCGCTCAGGCATAAAAAAAGGGATATTGTCTGGCTGTGTCCTGGCCCGGGCTTGGGTGGATTCATGGGTGGTTGGGTGGGTGCTTGCCTGGGTTGTCATGAGCACGATATTCGTCTGTCCTTACCATCGACGTGGCACACGCATTTATGTATTCTTCTTTGCCTTCTGTGGCAGTCGGCGGCCATCACAGGCTGACAGAAAGTGTCTATACAAACAGTAGACAGGCGGACAGACAGACGGATGGACAGCAACTCTGATAGACGGACAGCCAAAAACTCAGATGAACACGTTAAAAAAGTTACCTCATGAGAGCAATTCATTAAAACCAAATAGGCCTAAGGGTACATACGCTTCTGTGTCCAAAAATATCCCTCCCATAATCGAACATAAGTAGGAAAACTTAAACACATTTAAGCAAGCTGTTTTCTGTAACAAAACACAGGTAGGACTTTGGGGTTCAGTTTGTTTTTGCCAGTGCATTCACATGTCTGTCGCAACCTTTTTCAACCAGTTGACTGACTGACGCCCCGGCCACGTGCCGCAAGTTATAGGACTGCCCAGTGAATGATGCGATGCCAAGGCTGGGCCGCTCCACCGTCCACCGTCCGCAGCCCGACCGAAACTTCAGTTTTAATTGGATAATTACTCATCCAATCCAAGCTTAAGTCCCGTCTGAAATGGATGCACCACCCTCGCCGCGGGGGGTGGTTAACGGGAGCCGCAGGCTGTGGGGTTTCGTATACGAAACCTTATTCAATGCTCCCTTTGAACTTTCGGCTCAAGTGGCTGCCAAACAGTTAAACCTTTGCTGCGATTTACCCCTCGATCAGCTCGGAAAATTGCATCGAAACGGTTTCCAAATAGATGCACTCCAAAGTGCACGCCAATAAAAGGATGCAACTTGTTGGTTGCACGCACCGAAACCAAAGTCCATTCAAAATGTATCTCGATATAAGGACGCACAGCAGAGGAGTGGCGGGGGGGACGCAGAATAGACAGCAGATGACACCCGGAATGTGCAGAAATTGAAAGCCAAATACACACAGGGCAAAGTTGTTGCCGATAGGGTTGACTGGCAAATGGTAAATGGCATTTCCCATTGACAATGTCTAGATTGTACAATTTAATGTTCTCCGTTTGAGGCAGCTGTATGTAAATGATCCTTTCATACGCAGTTTCCATGCAACAAAGCGACAAATATTAAACCCCGTGATGGGCTATTGAGTTAGCCAACCTTTCGGTTGCGAGCAGCGCTTAGCCCTGTTTCCCAATCCCAAACAAGTGCTTTTGCAGACAATTGACATGGCAACGGGTCAGAAGAGCTCACGAGATCCCAGAATAAACAATCAGAAGCAGCTAAGTGCTGTAATATTTGCAGACCACTGAAAGAATAACTATGTATTCTCTTAACTGAATTGAGTTTAAAGTTGTTTCTACCACAGGTAATTAGTGATTTTCTCTAACAGTTAAAGGGTTTTTGGATAAAAAAATAGGATAAGTAATATAAAATTTGATTGTCATTCATTTCGCAGTACATTTGTTTTGAGAGAGAATTTTTCAGTGGAAACTCCAAGCACTGAAGCATGAATTCAATATTTTCATCTTTTATGCGCTCTGGCGAGTTTTCCGCTCGGATTTCAAAGGCAAAGCATCCTTCGCCATGGCAGCCTGCAAACAGCTGCCCGAGTCCAAGTCCAAGAACAAAATTCAGATCCAAATCCTGCGTCCCACTGTCTGTCTGTCTGGCTGTCTGTTCGGCTGTCCTCCGTTGATTAGAATCAACATAAATAAAATTAATTGTTGCCGGGTGAGTTGTCGGGGGTTGCATTCAATTTGATTATTAGCTCAATCCAGTGAAGCCGAAACGTACGCCGAGGGGTGGTCCTTTTCTTGTCTGGCCCGGCCTCTCCCGACTACTTATTTCGATTTTGTCGTTGGCTAATTTTCCTGTGGTCGAACCGAGTCCCTTGGGCAACCATTTGTATGGCACAAAATAATTATAATTTATTTACAGCGCCCGACCGACTGTCTGACAGTCGTGTTTTGTTGACGCTTAATTGCCAACTTCTACAACCGGTTGGTCGGGGCGGGCGATGGTATGCGATTGCAGAAAGTCATCAAAAAAGGCACCCGCCGTAAATTGGGTGCAATTGTTTCCTGAGCTCCAGGCCATTGCATCAGGAAATTAAACTGCGATTCGCCCTCTGTTTCCGACAGTATGCAAAAAAGCCACGCCCTCTCCCAAACAGGCACTGCAAGAAACTTAGCTAGTTATCAAAGGCCTACCAAATGCGAATAAGCTGCAAATTTAATGGAAACAATTTCAAACACTACTATTTTATTGTCTTAGTGTATAAAACTGAACCCACTTTGCATGATGCAAACATTGATAATAACTGAAACACAATTTCTGGTAAAGCAACACACGGCAACGCATTCATTATTTTTAAATGCTCGAATCATCGGTTTGTAAACCCCTGTCGGATAGTCGTAGCTTAATGAAACAAAAGCTTCATTGATTTTGGGAAAAAACCCCAGGCCCCAGGCAAAAATCCAGATAACCGAAAACCGAGACCCAAAACCATTTGCTGGATGAGGGGACACTTGAAATGCAGTCGTGGTGGCAACCAGTTGAGCTGCAATGGGCAATGGGCAATGGGCAATGGACAACGGGCAATGCCACTGCCACTGCCATTGCCATTGCCGGTGCCGGTGCAATGGGGCAGTCGATGGCTAATGGTTTGGGTTTTTGGCATTGGCATCGCTTTGGGTCTCCCTGAAGCTGGTGCCTTTGCAATTGCTGTTGCTATTGCTGGGTTTTCGGCATGATTTCTCAATTGATTGCAAGTGGCGGGCCAGAGTCAAAATCGGAATGAGAACGACCCGGCTTGGAGTTGCAATGATGTCATGCCTAATGCTTATTACCAACACCCGGACGTTTGGCAATTTATGCAAAGAGATGTGATGCGATGCAGCTGCAGCTGCCAAAGCTGCTTACGTTAAGGTCTTGGCCAAGAGCCCAGCTGCCCGCCGGGCCATCGATTTGTTGTTTCTATAATTTTAATTGGAGCTCCGTTCCAGGGAGATGGTGAGCGGTAGCTTCCCGAAATTGCAATGCATTTTTGGCAATTTCCAAAACAAATATTGCTCCAAAGGATCTCGGGGTAAGCTGCTGCTCTGGCATGCATGCAACCGCCCGCCTCTCGGCTCTCAGGTGTGCCGTGTTAGTGGGTCACCTGAGCCGAGATGACCGGCCTGGCCGGGGCATCGACCAAATAGTTTAGTGCATAAAATTGCTTTCAACACTGCCACTGACATGAAGGCAGCCCCCGGAGGAGCGGCCGAGGGGAGAGAAGTGAGGCGAACACTGCTCCGTAAACATGTTATGTAATTAAAATGCCTTGCAGATATTTTGCCCAAACATTTTGCGGCTGCTTTTCGCTTTTGTGTGCCAAAAAATATTCCTTTCCAAATAACTTGAGCTCCTCTTTTATGAGGAAACAGCTCCTCGGCTCGCTGCCTGAACTTTCTCAATGGAATGCCCCAAATTTTGGCAAGCTTTCACCACTCAAGAGTTTTATTTTTCCCTTCTTTGTAACCTCTTTAACGTGTGTTCTCATACAGAGAGAAAAACTGGTTACAATTTATGTTTTACTAATAATAATAGAAATTCTTGATCAAAGTTTGAACGATTTTGTATTTCTCGTCTTGAAAACATACTCGTCACAATCCAGCTGCCTATTTTTGTATTCAAATGAATCATATATAGTTTTCTCTTTGTGCAACCAACTAACTCTGTTTATTTCTTTATTGATTTCCTGCAGACGTCACAAATCTGGACTACGTGAAGGTGAATGCCGAGGCCGGAAAAAACGTGACCATTCCGTGTCCGGGGGTCAACGAGCACTCGCTTGTGGACACGCTGGTGTGGAAAACAGCGTCGACGACAATCGCCCAGTTTGCCAATCGGATACCTCTGCTCCACAGTCCCAGGGTGAGTGAAAACTGCCTTTAATCATTTATCAGAATATCAGAATTCAACAATTATTTATCAACTCAATGAGGCCAAAAAAATAACCCGAGATTTGTGCCCTAGCGAGTGCAATTTTCCCTCAAATATTATACCCGCGCGTCATATTAGAATTCATTTCAGCACTTAGTGCTGCTCCCCTTGGACAGGCGATTCTGGGAACTGATATATATGGCCCATTCTTCGCGCAAAAACGAAGCTGTTAAAATAATTGATAGCCGGTTGCCGGGCGGCTGTTTGAGCTCTGCCCTCCGCCGCTCGCCGACCACGGCGATGACTACAAGAAAGTGCAGCGAAAGTCCCGACAACTAAGTGGCCATCAGTGATGGGGCAACAGGGGCAGGATGCTGGCTGCTGGCTGCAGGATGCAGGATGCACGATGCAGAGTGCAGTGCAGCCGGCACGGCTAATATATTTTAAATGTTTGATAGTTGCACTAAAACAAAAGCGACGCGGCGCAAAAAAATGTTCAAGTGGCTGCCAGATGGCAGAAGGCAGGCAGGCAGGCAGGCAGGCAAGAGCAAAGCGGGCCAGAAGTGATTGCAGTGGCCTTAAACGCACTCGGGGGGCCATTGAGGCGGCGCAAACAGAATGATGAAGTTGCGCCTTCGTCGGGAACAAGATGATTGAGAATCCTGAGCAGCAGGCACTGCGAGAAAAGATCAAGGGATCTAGCAGCTGATTTTGCAATATATCTAGGCTTCGGATGATTGCATGTTCTCATGTTTATAATACGTTTTTTGTATGGGAAATAAAGAGCAAATATTTTAGCCCTAGCTTCCAAAATCCCCTATATTCAGGACTCACCCTAAATAAATAATTCGTGAACACTTGTCCTCTCCCAGTGCAGCTAGAATCTTTTGATGCAGGAACGAGCTGCTAGCTAGCCAGCTATGTGTTAAATGGCAGACTGGGACACTTGAGCTGCAGCCAAAGTTGGTCCCAATCCGGCTTCCGGGCTCGGCTCGCATTTCTTGGCCCGAAGTTTCGTGCAAGTGCGGCGGCTGCTTCTTTGGCCGGGGCTATTATGTGTATTAAAAGTTTTTCACCTTGGCACAGTGGCTGCTTCATTTTATTACATCTGACACATGACCCCCTCGCACACTCGCTCTCCAGCCGGCCTTAGACCCCCTGTTGAGCTATTAACTTTTGTTTTATGGCCGAGTCTAGAAATGATTCATGTTTGCACAATCCAAGCGGACTAAGGAGATCCACTTGCCCCGAAGGACGAGGAGGGATTTGCCTCTACAAGTTTTGGTTTTCGTTGTTTCCCCCCCTTTATCCTCTTTGTACTTCGTCTATTGACCAAGTCTGCTGGCCAAGTCACTCAATCATGTGGGTAGAGTGTGAGTATGTGCGTTGGCCGAAAAGGGCAATGAATGTAATTAGAGTTTACTGGTACATCGTATTGGAAATTAAAAATTCCACATGCGAATTTTCCGGAAATATTTTAGGGGCCCTGTCATAGGAGCATAATGCCTGGCCACCAACATATAGAAACTAGTCGAACAGAATGCAATCGACTGGAAAACTATAAGAGAGAGCTGAGGCCGAGAGTTATTTCATTGAAATTTATAATTTGAGCGTGCATGCATGCAGCAAAAGCTACAAAAGTAAATAACCGGGTCAGGCATGCGATGATAAACCAGATACTTTGGCTTCCCAAAGATAGATTGCCGGGCCTTGTGAATGAAATAATTCAATTTGCCCCATTCGAAACAAACATGAGGTTTTCTCCATAAATTCCCTGGAAATATATTCACAGGTTTGCAAAGATTTGTGATGAAAATCCACAGTAAATTTACAACAAAACAAAAAAAAAGCCACCCAGGTGGCAGGTATGTGAATGCATGGAAACAATTCTCAGTTCCGAGCAATTTCAAAATTTTCTGCAAATCAAAAGAGAACAACAGGGAAATCCTAGATGAATGTACTGTCAATGCAGATACTCGTAGCACGCTGTCCATGTAGAAAACAGAGTTTAATTATGAGCAAGAGATCTAGATTTGAGGGCAAAACAAATTTGCCTTGGACTGGTAAAAGTTTTCTGGTCGGGTCGATGACATTTCGAGTGCTCGTTTGTTTTTGTTTCAGTTTAAAAGTTTGTCATGCCTAAAGTGGAAACTCGTGTTGGTCTGTTGGTCTTTTTCGAAGAGTCTGGCTCATTCCACACTTCAATTTTGAAATCTGGGAAACAAAGTTCTAATTAAGTGGCTTCATTTCGTTTTAGATACAACTTTTATCGGACAACTTTGGACTTCAGTTCTCACCCTCATTAGCGAGTGATACGTCTGAGTATATTTGTCTGGTCAACGATCGTCATATTCCGGAGGCCATAGTCGACTTGTTGGTCCAAGGTGAGTTTACTTACGATTACTACGAGTAGTAATTAAATTACTTTAATTTACTGCATGCATGTCTTGACTTCTTTAATGGTTTTTCCGGTTTGCTTGCCCGGCATCCGCTGAACGGAGATTTAATTTCGGGATATGTCTGCCTTAACTGATGTCCTTCCACACATTTTTTTCCCCCTTTGTTTTCTTTCGATTTTTCACTCGTGTTTTCATTGTTGTCGCCCTCGTCTTGACATGATTTCCATTTGCATATCACTGATAGCTGACACTTTTCTCTCGCTTTCTTCTCCTTTCTCGCAGATGTTCCCGATCCGCCGGAGCGTCCATTGTTGATAAGTTTCACATCACGCTCGGTGAACTTATCCTGGGCCCATTCCCAGCACCCACGGAATGCGCCCGTCACGCATTTCATTATTGAAACGCGGTAAGTGTTGCCACGAGGCAGGTTGCAGCAAGTGCAACAATGGCCAAAAGGCTATAAGGGTTCTAAACTAAGTCTAGGTATTTTTATCCACAATTTAAAAACAGTTTTACATTAAAAAATAGCTTGAAAATAGCTAGCTTGAAACAGTTTTACCTACCCTACTTACGGGAGGTGTTTTAAGCTGTTGATGCCCCTGGAATGGGTGCGGCATCACCAGATGGGTGGGATTGTGTAGTGAGCTCTGAAGCGCTGTCTGCGGTGATGATGGACGCGCGGCCATGATTGACACACGCAAAGGAGCTTTGCCAAAGGATGCAGCCGACCCCATTGCGCTAATGAATTAGCGCTCCCTATGCCGGTTGCACATCAACGCCATTATACCGCCCACCATCGTCATCAGTCCCCGCTAAGCTGGTAACGCCCTCGACTCGAGCACTGCCCAGTGATTTTGCCATTTATGTGAAACTTTATCGCATCCTGGCCCCATGCTGAGCTTTTAATTTAAGGCACACGTGTATGGTGGGCTTCCCGATACAAATTTCCTCGAATTGGTAATTGCTTTCCCCCGAGGAGTTCTTGAAAAATAAATTTGCAGTGAAATAAATTTCCATCAGGTACTTCACAAGCAGAAACATTTATCTAAAGAACACCGCAGCGCTATTATTCTGGCAACAATTGTAAATCTCGACGCAGGACTACCCCAGGACTACCCCCGAGTCCGGTAGTCCTTTAATTAATATGTAAAGGACGACGGGGATACGCACTTCACTTGTGCTCCATTTAAATAGAAAAGAAAACACTGGCACGCATGCAAGTATAAAGCCATCTGGGCATCAGAGTGTGAGAGTGTGAGGGTGTGGCGGGGAGGAGAAAGAAAATGGAGAGCGTTTCCTCACACATATATGGCTGGCTATTTTCCGAATAACTTGAACTCAATGCGGGGCATGAAATAAAAACGCCGCTGCTGCTGTTGTTGCTGCTGCTGCCGCCGCCAACGCAGCAGTACAAAGGCCAAGCGAAAATGCGGAAAAAATACCAAAAAGCGAAACTTTTTCAATAAATTTCCATCAACTGCAGCAGCAGCAGCCGCCGCCTCCTTTACTGGAGGCGTGCCTGGTTCTGTGCGCTTTCGAGGGGGCGAAGGAGAGAGACGGGTGGGCGTGTCCTCGACAAGACACTAGGTCCCTGCACAATCGATGACAACCAACTGGAAAGCAGAGCCTGCGGTGCATTTATGCAAAATAAGAAATAACTGCACCCATGCAAACACTGAAGGAAATGCGAACACGCGCCGTCGCCTGCCAAGTGTGCATACACTCGGAAAAACCCAAAGTAAATCTTTCAAATATGCGACAACAAATTTAATTAACAAATTTGCAAAGACTTATAAAAAAGCAATAACGTTTCAAGGGAATTATTTTTAAATATTCCATGCTTTTGAAGTTTTTCTTAATATTTTGGTTAAACATTTATTTTGTCAAGAATCCTTAAGTATGAATCCATTTAGCTTAATTTTATTTTGGTTTTTACTAATGTTTTAGTAGTTTTTTTTTTGTAGTGCCCGAGTGTGGCAGGGAGCAGCTTAAACACGGTGTAGCATACTTTTTTGGGCAACGCGAACACAAAATGAAGCTGCCCCATCGCCATCTCCATCTCGTGCTCGCGATCTCCGCATCCAGCGAGCTGGAGCTGGAGCTACAGACTGCATTTTATGTAAATTCCCAGCACAAGGGAGTGGGGTTGAGTTTGCCCTGCTCCAGCCCTTCCCCTCAGCGGCAACGCCTCTTATTTACATTTTCGCTTGATTCGGTTTATTTGCGCGTATGCAAAGGCGGCGGGCGAGCGGGGGTCCCCAATATGCACACGAGCTCCCATCGAAATTGAAAGACGCCAACGCCAACGTCAACGTCAACGATGAATATGACGATGGCGATGGCGATGGCGACATGCTTGCGCTGGATTTGGGCTTGGTGCCTGGCAATTGAAATGGGTTGCAACGGGTTGAGTTGCCCGGCCAAGCGTTAAGTCTATCCATAAATTGCTGCCCCTCAACTGTTGCACACACACAGCGAGGAGGCCGGGCAGCCGGCAGGCGGATAATGTCATCAGTTCGAGGATATGCGAGCGCGTGTGCATATCGATGTTTTGTACGAGTATTTCGAATATTCTCCACTGGCATAACTTTTGGTCAACCGAAAACTGGGGCAAACTTTGTGGCTTGCCACTCCATAACTGACATGTTTATCAACTGCTTGTGCAGGATACTGAATTTCAATTTCAATGCATGCCCTGTTTCTGATGAAGTGAAACCAAAGTGCAATACTCGCCGCATTGGGGGAAAAAATTCCACATCAAATTAAGCCCTGCCCCGTTGATAAATAGTTCAGATATCAATTTTTGGTCAAACAGTTTAACAGCGTTTGCTTGGCTTCTTTTCGGTTGTCAATGAAACAAATGCACTTAATTATTGCCTGCGCTTATGAAAATATTTTCTTTACATTTCGGTTTTTGTTTATTTTGCGCTTTTTGCACTCAAACATATTATGTTAATAAAAACATTTTTAGCATCAAATATAAAGTTGAAAGTCAAACACATTTGCTCTGTGAGTTTATTTTGCACTCACCAAAAAATAAATAAACATTAAAATTGACCGCTACACATGAAAATTTTACATAATAGTTTAAACACACTTTGGCATTTTTTCTGCCCAGTTCCCCCGTCCTATCTGGGCCGACTACTATTTGTCCATTATCTTTAAGGACTTGGCCCGAAAGTAAATTTTCCTGTTTCAACAACTCGTGTGTGAACTTTGGCCCATAGCCCTTGGCAGGGCCGGATAGATGCGATACCCCGGCCGAGCAAACACTCGCAGATGCATAAATAACTCTTATTCATTTGTTTAATATGAACCGAAAACAACCAAAAAATATATAGTATAAACGGAGGCAAGCAAGCATTTTTAAAGCGGCTTACCAAGGGGAAAAAACAACACCGGCCGTAACTACAAAAGCAACAGCAAAAAGCATCCAATACATGTCCGTGGGGAGCCCGCAAATTTATTTGCCATTGTGGTTACTTTGCCATGCTGGCCCACAATCTTTCCACGAGCTGGTATTTTTGTTGTTTTTTGTAGTCCCGGCATCGAGAGGTCCAGTACGTTTTTCATATGTTTTTCATACATGACGGGAGGGCGTTCGCTGCCATGCTTCATAAAGTCGCCAAACAATTTTTTTACCGCAGGAGCTGCGCATATTGAACGTACACTTTACAGTGCAGCGTGCCCGAGCCCCGAGGCCCCAATTCTCCGATACCCAATTTACAAATATATATATGGAAAATATATATGTATATTTCACTAAATGCCCAGTGCCAGAGCAAACAGATGTGTCCCCCACTCAACGCGGAAGCTGCTCGCTCGCATTTATTAATTTTAATCATTTTTTTGACACAATTTCCGATCCGTGTTTTTTCGGGGTCCGGGGTGTTTCCTTTTATTGGATGTCGCACCATTCAAAAAGCGATTCACATATTTCACCAGGCCGTATTTAAACAATTTTTAATCACACCATAAAAGCCGCATAAGGGTCAGCGGCACGCGAATCGGTAATCCCCCATTAAAATCAAAACTTTAGAGACGAGGGAACGGCTAAAATTTATGCGGGGGCTTCTAGAGCGGAATGTGCCAAAAAATATGCTAAAATTATGTGAGTTTAAACCAAAATTTACTACACTTTGAAATGTGCCATGAAAAATGTTCATTGTGCCAGCGGCTGCGAGTAATTTATATGCGCAACAACAACAATATCGGCAGGATTCAAAATATTCGTGTTTTTTTTTTCCCTTCGTAGGTGGATGTGTGTGTCAGGAAGGCGCATAAATATTTTAGTGCCTATGCGCGGCACACATTTCATGTGCGAACCCCCAAAAGAGCCGCCTCCGCCCGCAAGTGTCATGCAAATCCGCATCCGTTTTATATAAATTTTCATAATGCATTTTATGCCCATGGTTTATGTATATTGGGCACCACCGACCCGGCCCCCTCTTAGCTACCAGATTGCAGCCGTAAAATATAGATATCCGAACTTATTTGTATCGTATATACGCCGCTATATATACATCCGAATGGCGACGTACTTATGCGCGGCAATTGAGCTGGTAATTGCAATATAAATGCACAATAATGAAATGATTCGTTCATATAATTCGGTCGAATCAAACTGTTTTGTTTGGCCGCGTCTCGTTTACTCGATTAATTGAATCAATGAATTTTCCAAGCGAATAAGCTTTTATTATACACTCGAAAATGTTCAAAGCTATAACGATTCTTAATATCAATTTAGGTCAAATAATTATTTGATTAGGGTTCCTCAAAGTTTATCAAAATATTTATTGATTTCTGTATTTCAGGGAGGGCGAGGATGGCATTTGGGAGCAGTTGGCCCGGATATACACCAAGACGAATGCCACATCATATCAGGTGACCGGGCTGACGCCCTTCACCGTCTACAGCTTTCGCCTGCTGGCGGTCAACAAGCTGGGAATCAGTCCGCCGTCCAAGGAGTCCTACTACATTGTCACGCTGCGTGAGGGTGAGTTACTATATTTTCCCAGCCTATGGCATACGCAACTCGCACTTTATTATGGCCAGCATCATAAACTATTCGCGTAGGCGCTGCGCATAACATATGCCTTTGTATGTACCGATGTTTGTTGTTGTATAGTGTGTAGTAAAGTTACGCGGCACATGACATAACAATTTTTACAATCGCATTAATTTTTCATTTCAATTCCAACGACTTGGCCTGACTTTTAAGTGCCGTCAATGAAAAGTTGTCACTGGGCCCGGCCCGGCCCCAGGTTTCCCGGCTTCATTCCACAACTGCCAGCAATTACGGCCTCATAAAGCCGGAGTCTCCTCACGTTGTATACGTTTAATTATTTTTCCGCTGACGGTAGGCCATGGCAAGCCAGGTGTGTCGTCATTTTATGACGCTCCCGCAGCTCCTTGCTCCTCTGCCGGGGAGGCTCCGCTCCACCTGCATCCTCCTCCCGGTGATGACATTAAGTTTGTCCACCCGCAGCCCAAGGGAGCCACAATTGCGGTCATATAAATATGGGTTCGACAAATTAACCACATTTCATTGGATATTTACGAATTCAAGACAGAAAAAAACTTGCCAATGATACAAAAAAAAAATGGTTGATATTTGGTAATGAAAGTTTAATAAAAATCAATATATTATTTATTTAATTAAAGGAAATTTTACCTATTGGAAAGTGACGATTTTATGTGAATCAATAAGTAATCATAGTCAATACTTTATTCATTTCGCTAATATCATTCTCACTTCTTTTGTGTGCACAAAATATTCGTACAAAACCCCAATATATAATATTAACCGCAACTGTCAGCATCTGCGAATTTGTTGTTGGTTATGGTTGCTTTGCGGCCACAATTAAATTTTAGAGGCGCACTTTTTCCATCAACATGCGATGATAAAGCCGAGAACTTCGCATCCACAAAGTTAAAGTTGACGCAGTAATGTGGTCCGGGCGTCCTGTCGAATGCAATAATTTGCCCGCGAGTCCTTGGCATTCGTGTCGCTTGGCTGACATTTCACCTGCTGCCATCGCTGATGTTCCTGCTTCAGGTTCCGCTGCTGCTGCTGCTGCTGCCACAGACAATGATTAATCGTACGGCCGTGCGTGTCCCACATATAACCACATATCCTCATCCGTTCGTACATATAAATGGACTCCAGAAAGTCACAAAACTTTGCGTAGTAGGCTTTAAGAGCGCGAGACACATTAATCAAAGCGAAAGTAGCAACAGCAACAGCAACAGCGACAAGCTATTAGCAACACATTTGTCTTGCGGACATTGAAAATGACTTTGCCACCAGGCATTTTCGGCTCTGCTGGGCTCGGTGTGAAATTCCATTTATGCCGCTGCCACTGTCGCTGTCGCACGCACAATGGAATGCGACCCAAGCTGCCGATGCTGCAACACATGCGGTTACAAATTAGTCAATACTCTGTGTCCTTCGCTCCTGAGCTCATTTAGGTCCTTCGGCAACCGCTCCTGATCCGGGGGCCCTCCTGGCGGGCAGGCCGCGCTTGGAGTATGCACATATGTCCATTGCGGTCGCCGGGCTAGTTGCCAATTTGTATAAATTAGGCCTGCGGCTTGCATAAATTAAGCAAATGACAGAACCAAGTTGATGAATGCCGCCCGGGGGTGGCGGGGCTCTTAAATCTAAGCAGCGAGAAAGCGAAAACTTTTCAATTTGCTTGGCAAACTTTGGTCGCAGCATCAATGTCAAACCGAAAGACACAAAATATCTTTTAATTTATTTATAAATTCACTAAAGTATTCCAGGCATTCCGCCTACCTTCCGCCCAATGCTGGCAAACAGCCAGATCATCCTTAGCCGGTGCTCACCTGCTACACTTGAAAATAACAACAGCAATTAGGGACTCTTCTTTGCGGAAGTTTTCGCCTTCAAAGAAGAGAGTTTCCGGTTTCGCAGGCCGTATTTTTTGCCAAGTGTACCCCAGTGACACACGCATCATTTAACTTGCGAGTAATGCTCGCAGACACGGCCAAACCAGGGGTTGGTTGCGACAAATAGGAAAGAAATCCCGCGTAGGCTCAATCCAGCGGCCCAGGACGAAAGTCGCTATCCGAAAAGCGGTCGTGGCACTTGCAACTTATGTTGCGTGACAGTGACAACTTGACAATGCCACAGACAACGTTCCGCTTTACATGACAGGTCAGAGTTTTGGGCCAAAGGGGCGGCGGCCGAAACTTTTACGCGGCGTTTTTAATTTCGAATTTTTGAGTTTCCCGCCGGGAAGTTTTACCCTGCTATCCAGGCAAAGCCAAAGTTTGGCCCCAACTCGTGCACTCACTCATTCATTTCGACTTAATCTCTTGCAGCTCCCACGGGCAAACCCATTCCGACAACGGCCCACAATACGTCCTCCACCTCCGTTTACATTTCATGGAAGCCTCCGCCCCCGGACACCATTCTGGGCGAATTCCTGGGATATCGCATCACATATCGGCCCCGCGATCGGGATCCCAACGACACCAAGGAAATCTATATTCGCGACAACACCGTGGAGGTAAGTTGGCCGCGATGGCCGCATGGCCATGTGCAAAGTTTTCGTATTTAGTCGTACAGGCCGACGAAAATTGAATTTCATGATTTCTGACACTCTGCCACATTGCCAATGCAATTCTGGGCTTAAAGTGCAGAGGCAAAAACGCAAGTAAAAACAAGAGATTTCTCGACAACGAGATACCGTGTACCTCTGTACATAATCATTTAGTTTTACCACTTAAANTCTGCAGTTTTCAAAAACCATGGTAACGCAACTAAATATTAAAGCTGAAAACATTTTATGGTAAATTTTGCTAAACTAGTCAATTTGGATAAAGATTATTCATTTCGTTTCTATTATTTTTTCCAGGTCAAAAACATAAAATTTAACTTAAATGCCATTTTTTAGATAAATTAATAAAGTTAAATCCATTTCTGATTTATATTATGTAAGATAGATGTATATATATATCATAGGAAAACTAAAATTTCCACTTATTACCACGTTACTTATTAAAAATACGTATTTAAACCCAAAGTGAAAATTCGTTTCTATTATTTTTTCCATCACTGTANCAAATTAAGTCAAAGCAGAAATGGTTAATATGACGTTATCCGATATTGACACTTTGAAAAGACGGGGAACATATTTGTTGGACGTATCTTCATTATTTATTATTCGATCTTTATAAAACTTGGAAAAGGTCGAGATATTATAATTTGAAGCTCTAAGCAAGTGTTATATCTCTTGCTCTAACCATTTCGGAGCCATAAATAAATATGCAAAATTAAAAAGGCGGAAAGGGGCGTAAACGAAATGCAAAAGTTACATATTCTGTGTATATATTCAGCGCACTTAAAGTGAAAGAATTACGTCTCTAGCTCTTACCATCACGGATAACAACGTATTCATACAGATAGACAGACGTACAGACGAAATATATATACATTATAGGGTCGGAAACGCTTTCCTCTCCCTGTTACATACATTCGCACAAACTTAATATACCATTTGTACCTTAAGGTACATGGTATAAACATGTTGGGCCTAACTATTCCCATCAATGTTTCAGTTTTCTAAGAGTCACCTCATAGACACATTTGCAGTCCAGACGACGTTTTTTTGGCAGTGCAGCCGAATAGAGGGCAACCTTTCATGACTCGCCTGCAGCGTCATTCAATTTCGCATTGGTTTTGGGTTCGTGTCTGTCTGCCCTGCCACGTGCATATCATTTTGCTTGCCACAAAAACCCGAGCATTGCGCCTCAAATCCCATACAAATTTCGATTGGTCGGGCTGCGGGCTTAAAGTTTGTCTAACAATTTTTTCTGGCTCGTCATTCGCCGGCTTAAAGTCACATCAGCGCCGTATTAAAAAGTAATTTACACCTGGCAGCCAGCAAAACATTTCTCAGGCACCCACACGCCCTGGCGTCCCAGCAAGCGCTCACGTGGAGAGCAGGGTTACAAGTGTTTTTCGGTGGGCACCTGTCAAGGTGCTGCCAGGGGGCGTTCACCATATCTCGTCGGGGGCCACGGTATCAGTGGCAATTTGTTAACGATTAGTTCTCAGCTGGGGCCAGTTTACCAGTTTAGTCTAGGCCAAAACAGTGGGTGTGAAGTTTTGGGCCCTCCTGCGCAGGAAAACTGGGTTCTGTCGGAGGTGAAGCACGCAAGTTGGCTAATAAAGTGAGAAACTGAGGGCGGACCCAGAACAAATAACTTGGGAATACCTTTCAGCAGCGGAGCCCTTTTCGGGCTTGCCCCAAATCGAACACTTAATCTTAATTTGATGAATTCTATAGAAAGTATTTGGAACCCATTAGATAACCATTTGTACTCCACCGGAAGAGGTGGTTGAGTAAAGAATTCACAGCAATATACTGATTACAAAACGTTGCTCCAACGATTGGTATCTTCCTGGATAAGGCTTCAAATTCTGAGCCGAAATTTGCCATAGCTTTTGGCATCGATTTGGCTGGCTTGCAGCTACTCGTATAAGCCAAACCGCCAGCCATCTCTGGGGCCGTTTAAGCCAAATACGAAAGTCGCGCAGGGGGATTGCATTTCTGAATTTGCAGCAGCATGCCGGATGCATTTGCGAGCAGTGCTGGGGGTGGCTAAAATATGCAAAAATTATTAGCGATAATGCTCACGTACGACACTCGGCGCGACGCGGTGGCCAAAAAATGGAAACGGGCGGCAAAATGGGTGGACGCCTGATTGCCACAAGCATGGCACGCTTTTGTGCTCGAGTGCATATTTTGTCCTTATCTCGACGAGGCCCGCACTCATCCCCCCACACCACCCCGGGGGCAGGATTCTCCTCTATTTTTCTCTCTTTTGCATGTCGCTGGCATGTTGAAATATTATCCTTGCAGGCAGAAACGTGCGACTTTGGGTATACCTTTTTTTTTGCCATAGTCTCGGAGTCTGTTCACTGCAAAAACAGGACATTACCACTATCCGAAGAATTCGATAATCTACAAAAACTTGAATAAGATTTTATTTTCAATCACAGAAATTTAGCCGCAAACTGTAGGCATCCTATTTATTTCTATACCATTCCTGCAGGAAAAGCAAACATAGTTTTTCAACAAAGAAATTTTTCCGAGTGCCTGCGTGTTTTTCTGCTCAAGTCATTTGGTGGAGTCCTGGACATGGCTTTCTGTTATTCCCATATCACAGCATCAGAATTCAAGAGCCTGCGGCTTCCAGCGACCTGCCACGCCCACATAACGCCCCCGCCCTCGCCCGCTGGCCAGCGGCACTCGCATTGAGCTGTCACGTGTGAGGTGGAAAATGAAAGCGTGGGCGCCGGATAGGAGTTTTCCAGCATCGCCTGCAGGGCTAAATTTGCCAATTTTCTAATTAAAATTTCTGCGCCGTAAAGCATAAATTTTGCAACTTTCACGCAGATAAAAGCCGGCAAGTCGAGTCCCATGATACCTCAAAGGACGCTCCCAAAAAAGGGAAAAATTAAAAAAAAGGAGTGCGTCAAAAGCGATCCCTGACACTGATACTTTTGAGCGGTGCTTCGAGCATGGGAAGAAAAACTAACAACACTCTGAACATTTTGTGGGGAAAAGGTTTTGGTTTTTTCTTGTGCACGGGCTCGGATTTGCTGGACAGATGAAATTTGCATCTGTTTGTGTTGCCATTCTTTTGCCATGTCCCAAGTTGAGCCATCCACTGACGTGCCAGCCCTAATTGGGAGCGGAGGGGGAGCTATTCGGATGCTTATCTCATTGCTTCACACTTTCGAAAGTTATGCAATATGACTGTCGGGAGTTGGCAACTTTATCAATTACATTATATCAATTACGTGGCCTGCCCTTGGGCAGTTCCAGCTTTCCGCTGTCCATAAACATAAAAGCAGTTGTAAATTCCCGGGCTCATTTACTGGCGACTAAATAAAATGGAATTATATGGCCGGCCCCCGACATATAAAGCAGCTAAATCCACCACCCGCTCACGCTTGTGTACGCAGATTTACACTAGCGGTCGGCCAAATAGTTTAACTTTTGGCATCAAACGAAACACTACTTATTTTATTTCCGAAATTTAAGGGCGAATCAAATGCTCAGTAAAAGTTTCCCCCAAAAAAACGGTAACAATTATATGTTTTTTGGGGATTAAAAAGAGTCTCCACTGCGGCAACCTCGTCTGTAAGCAGCCAAAAAAGAGGCGGTAAAGATATCACGCTTTTGGTGAAAATAAATGCGATAGTAGCT
Organism: Drosophila ironensis; assembly: GCA_021223825.1. Classification (NCBI taxonomy): domain Eukaryota; kingdom Metazoa; phylum Arthropoda; class Insecta; order Diptera; family Drosophilidae; genus Drosophila; species Drosophila ironensis. The sequence goes on from JAJJHQ010011628.1 coordinate 3,277,239, forward strand.
GGCGCCGTCTGGGAGGGCCAAGGCAGCCACTTAAGCTGCTGGCTTGGCAGTCAATCCGCTGCTAAGCACAGCCTAGAATGCGCACAGTGGAAAACCCGTTGGTTTGCGGCCTGACCGCAGACGCACGCAGATACAGACTCTCCGGGCTAAAAGGATGTGAGGGAGCGCCCTAATGTGTGCTACATAATTTGCACTTGCTGTAGGCAACAACTGACCGTTTGGGTGCGAGCAAAACCACTCTAAGTCTGCGGCTTGTTTTATGGTTTGGCACTGCTTTTGACCTTTGGTTAAACTTTAATCAGCCGCCCACTGCTCGCGAATATTCACGGGCAGTGCCCGAAAGCGAAACAGGCGCACATATGAGGGCAAATCCGAGCATGTGCGGGGCGGCAATTAAGGCAAGGACTGCTCCTCGTTGCCCAAGCAACTCAATTTCCTTTTGCACCGACAGCGCGCAGCACTGCAAATCAATTTTAAGTGCTGCAATTTTCATATTTGCCAACGGCAACGCACAAAAGTATGCATCGCGCAATTTCCGCTCCAAGCATGCACAATGCCAAGGGGGACGAGGCGGGGGCGGGGCAGGGGCGTCGGCAAGTGGTTGCTGCTGCTGCAGCTGCAGCCAAAGCACTTGCTGCAAGTGCTCCACTTTATTTTGTTATGCGCCTTTAACGGCCAGCAAATGAAAAATCTTTGGTGTGTGTACCCGGCGAAAAAACAACAGCACGGTTAAAAATTCATACTGATTGCAATCGCTTGAAATAAACTAGTTTATTTAGTTTCTACTTTCAAAGGCTGCTCAGCTATGCAGTTAAAAGTGAAGTAAAATGCCTGAGAACTAATAGGTTGGACCATTCCAATGGCAGCAGCAAGAGGTTGCTTATAATATTCTCCAAAATGGTTAAAGCAAGAGATATAAATCTTTTAGTTTATAGTTAAACATTAATATATCTAGCCATGTGGCAAGTTTTATAAAGATCGGGTAATGAATAATGAAGATACGGCTTTTGAGAGTGTCAAACCTCGTCTACAGCGTTTCTAATAATCATATCTCTTTTAAATGACCCGCGTTTAATTTTCTATTTGTATTATACTTATAGTTTGCCGCTTTTCTTTGCGTGCATTTTTGTATTTTGCATATTAAAGCGGCATTTTAAATGATTCGCAAAATTTCCCGTCTTGATTGCAGAGCCACGAGATACAGAACCTGCAGACATACACGCAGTACAAGGTGACCGTGCAGGTGTTCAACCCGGAGGGCCTGGGTCCGGAGACAACCATCCTGGTGATGACCGACGAAGGAGGTGAGTGTTCTGTGATGAGTGCTCGCATGCTGAGTGCCGATGAAAATGCAAATTCCTCAGATACCCACATTATCAATGATGCATGCCGCATCGCATAGTGAGTGAGTGCATCGCTCGGAGAGGCACTTCCTTCGACTGGCATCCGAGCGATGGCCACAAGTCAATAAGTTGCCCGACCGACTATTTTTCACATATCTCGGGAACCGAGAAATTCCAAATATTACGGCTTATTGACATGCCAGACAAGTGACCAGCCAAAGGCATGATACTGAAAGAATCTTGGACATTCAGCGCCTGCCCCTGCCCATCGATATACTATATGTTATATGTCTATACACTGTTCGGTGCACGGATCCAATTGAAGATGCAGATGCCGAGCAGCGTCAGAAACAAATTTCGCCTTTGTGTGCAGTTTTAGTTTGCAGTTTTTCTCCTTTTCTACTTTTCGCCCATTTTCCCGCTTCAAATTTTCATGTGGCTGTGAAAGCAAAGCAACTTTGAGATTCGCTCAACCACAAAATGCCTCGACCATGCAATGAAGCAAACAAATAAAAGTTTAACTCCGACCAGAGGCTAAGGAAAATATGTTGCAATTTTTCATATTTTTCACCCCTTTCCACCGCCCCGGGAACTGGCCAGAAGCTCGAAATCCGCTGCAGACCGCAGCGCTCGTTCGGTGTGCGAACTGTATCGAAATGGAAGAATACTCGCACAAACAAACAGCAATACAAAATAAATATTGCTTACTTAAACTTTTGCCATATGCTGCTCAGTCAGCAACAAAAACTGCCCAGGCATGTCCTTTCTATTTTCGTATTTTCTCCTTTTGCCCGGTTACGAGTTTATTGTATTTTCGGGTATATGGTAGCAGGCTCCTGCATTGAAATTGATGCTTTTAAGCATCCAAATGAATGATACGGATACGGCTTTTATGTCATAAGCAGTTGCTTCTCTTGATTTGCATTTGCGTTCTAGACCCTTAAATTCAAACACTAGAACCAGGAGAATTACACAAGTATTTAGGAGACCCAAGTTTGGTAACCCTAACAAAAATAAAACCAATATTCAATACACAATTATTTATGGAGCCTACAAAAGATTCAGGAAAATTAAGTATTTCTAACCTCTGAAATGGCTTACAAACGGGTATCCTGAAGTCGAATTACTCCACCGGAGTATCCTTTCTCGGCTTTGTTATTGTTATTCGAGACTGCCCCCCTACAAAATCCTTCGATTCCTGCACCGGCACGTGGATTTCCGCTGGCAGCGTTTCACTTGATATCACCAGACGCCGCCGCCGCTTGCGGAAGTGTTGATGCCATAGACGCCGGCCGTCTGACTTTTGCGGAACGTAAATTATAAGCAGTTGGTCATAAATAAATCGTACGGATAAAAAACTCCGCCGTGCGCTGTGGAAGCCGAGAGGTAGGGGATTTAATTTCCTGCAGTCAGCGCAAATCTGTTTGCATAAGCGCGCGCCGAAATGTCTTCGGCAAACATTGCTCGAATGCGCTCCAAGTTTTTTAAGCGCTCTAAGACCCCGAAACTCTTTTGAAAGTTGCCAAAGCTTAGCGGCATAATTAGCATAAAATTCCGCGGAAAATCCTTTGCCAGCGTGGGATCGAGGCGAAGAGTTTTCCTCTGAGTGACGCTGAGCGGAGTTCGAGAGGTCGGAAACCGAAGAAAATCAGATTCGATAAAAACGAAAATATGGCGGCCGCCTTCCCGTATGGATTTGTATCTTTTTTATGTTTTTTTTTTTCATACCGACCCCCTGGGGTGTGGGTAAGCTGCTTTCAGAGGAAGCGAAGCAGCGGGCAAATATAACTCTGAATTTTTGCGACAGCTGGCATAACTCTGTAATTTCCGAATTTTCCACGTTCTTCTGCCATTTTTGTTTGCGATGTGCCAAGGTAACCTGGCAGGTGCAGACGGCCAAAGCTTTCTGAGGATTTGCAGCGGCTTAGGCGGCAACTTTAACCAAGGCCAAGACTCATCTGCTCAGCTGAGCCTAATAGAATTTGGCCAATGTGTGGCAGGGGCGCCGGCAATACGGCATGGCGGGGCATCCGCGCGTGGCAGTTGATTAATTACCCTCGAATATTTGCGGCAAACCCGCCGTGAATATGTTGCAAAATCAAGGCAGAGTTATGGCACTTCAAGAAGAGTTCGATACAAATGTTGAACAACATTCTAAATAATTATGTTTAATATCCTGACATCCCAAGTTTCAAAATGATAGGGCAGATTCTTAAACCTGTTTTAAGCATTTAAGTTCCTAGATCTGGTATCATACCTTTACGCATTGCTGAAGCATTTGCATATAAAGGTAATACAAATCTAGAAGCATTCGTATGTTTAGCTTTCTCCGAGTGTACGGTGAATTTAATTTTCAAACCGCGCTCGTAACCAAAGAAGCTCGTGCTGCGGCGAACTGTTGCCTGCACTGCGACCACATGCGGTGAAAATTATGAAGCCATGCAGTACAGCTTAGCAAGCAGCAGGCCAGAAGGAATGGAATCCAAGGGAATTGGAAGCCGGGGACCAACGGATAATGTCTTGCCGAAGGAGGCAGACTCAAGTTCAGGGCGATTGCAAAACAATTCTACGGCTTCGCGAGGACTTTGCTCTGCGACTCGAACTCGAGCAGCTCGACAGGCCGTCTTTGATTAGATATTTCCCACTTTTTTTCCAGCTTTTTGCTGTTTGTCTGCCTTTGTTATTGCGTTTTAACTTTTGACATTGGCACGGGCTTACTGGCCCTCAAACGGTCTTGTTTTCCCCGCTCGCCGGCACGCACTAGGATTTCATTGCTTCTTGTGGCCAAGTTGATTCCTTCCTTGGCTATCCATGGCTTTTTTTGTACTGTACACTGCTGCAGTGCAGACAGCTCAAGAGGCGTTCCGACCCGGCCCCCAAACACTTGTCGCTGGGGGGACAGACAGAAAGACAGTCCAGGACAATGGCAATGGCTCTGTGCCCTGCTTCTTGATAACTTCGTTTCGTTTCGTTTTCATTTCGTTTGTGTGTACATGGCAACACTTGATAGTCTTAGCCGGCGTTGTTAGACAACTTTTGACTTTAACGCGTCTTGTTACCTCACCTCCGGCCTGGGTGTCCTGACGTGCCCTATGGCCTCTCGAGCTGTGCAGGTTGCCGGCTCAAATCAAATGAAGTGAACCGGTTGTGCACTCGGGTAACAGGAGCCAAGGTTCCACGTCCTGACGGGCTGCAATATAATTTGTCCGCAGCCCGAGGGCATCTGCCGACTGCTCTTTAAAATCAAATTTATAATGCCAACAACCGGCAGCTGCTAAAATGGCTTAGGATGCTCCGTTTCTCTCTGTCGGCCAAAATGCAAAATCAAGGCAGCCAAAACAAACGCTCCATTAGCCACGTTGTTAAGCTTAATGCACATGGGGAAAATACGTTGCTATCTAGCTATTTTAAAAGGAAAACTCATACGTAAACTATTGTTTAGAAACTTAAGAAACGCTAAGCTGGGATATCCAAGGAAAATTCGAATGAAATTAAGATAGACTTTAAATTCGGTGATTTTTGAACGGTGTAACTCCAGCTGAACGGTGTACAAAAACCCCTAGCCCTCGGCAATTTATCACTAGTCGTTAGTCAACGCCCTCAAGGCGTGGCCGCTGGGATGATGCCGCTGCAGCTTGTGCATCTCAAGAAAATTAATAGACACACGCACAGATCCACCTGATGGTTTTTAAAAAAAATCGCCGTGGCATTTGAGGAAATGTTGCCACTCATTCTGAGTGGAAGCCAAGGTAAATGGAAAAATTGGAAATGGAAAATGGGAAATCCATTTGCAGGGCGCGCGCCGTCGTGTCAAAAGCTTGTGGGAGTCTAACCAGAATCCACCGGCGACCAAGTTTGCAGTGCGCCCTTAGTTTGCAGCTACAAAATTAATTACCTTTGGCTACTTTCAACTAGCTGCGGTTCGGGTTCAGCCGTTTGCATGCACTGCCCCCGTTCCGCCAGAAAATGCAACCGCCCAGCCACCTCTAAAAGATGGTCCAGAGCATCCGCCGACTGCTTTTAAAGCGCCGGCCGCAGAGCATAGAAAAAGCGCAGAGATAGTGGAGTAGGATCCACAACTCTGGGCGCAAGTTTCCTCCGCGCCAAACTGCGGGCGGATGGCGGAAGTGACAAGCTGCATGGCACGGGGGGGGAGGAAGCCCAACACCAGCGACAACAACCAGGGTAGATAAAACACCAGGGAACCAACTTGCCGCGGCCACAGTGCATACTTAATACACTTTCCCATCAAATGCGGAGATTTAATTGAAGCGGGATCCCCTTAAAAATTAAAAATCGCATGCACTTAAATCATTCAAAATGAAATGAGTGGAAGCAACGCATTTCGCTCTTTCATACCTTCAATAGTAAGCCGTAATATCGGTCAAATAATCCCAAAAGTTGCCCAAAACTATGTGTATGCTAATCTGCCAGCCAACTCTTTGGGGGCAGAGTTTTCCGGGAAAGGGTAGCAAGATGCTCACAGCAAACAGCGGTAAGACAGTTTGGAGGAAGGCGGGCTGGGAAAACCTGGGGAGGGAAAGCCAAGGAGGACGAAGAACCTGCAGCGGATAAGGTACAACGTGAAAAGTATGTTTTAATAAAAGCGGAAATGAAGCAGCGTTACCGTTATTTCCTGTTTGCGCACAGTTTTGTTTGCGGCGAAGAGAACGGGGCGAAGAAAAAGTAGAGAAAGTATAAGGAAAAGTGCAGCATGGCCAGCTGCATTTTCATTCCCTGGAAAACCAAAAATGATAAACCGCAAACCACTTAAAAAAGTTCCAAGCAACGGCGACGCAGGCAGCAAAACTTTTCCCAAATAGACGAAATTAATGAGCAACATCATGGATGCAGATGGAGGCGGAGACTCGGGAGATGAAAATGCTGGCCGCCGGCTCAGATCAGATTTTTAGACCCAGGATGAGGGGCAAAGCTAACAACCACGAAGCCGACTCACCCAGAAGGGCAGCCCGAAACTTTGATATTCATTGAAGTTATTTATTAATGTTCAAGAGATTAGTGAAGGACGTTTCAGGAATACATTTACCTATAATATGTTTCGCAATGACTCAAAATCGAGGAATTTGTTTAAATAAAACAAAAAATGGCCTAAGCCGCTTACAACCTATTGCTAAGACCAGACAACGAAATGTATTTTTAGAACTCTGATTACCGGACGTCGAATTCTTTTGGGTATTGGTTTCAAGCTAACAATCCCATTTTACCATTTTACCATGATAATATTCTTATCTTGCTCTACATCTTCGTCACATATCGTAGCGAAGAGTTTCCCTTTCGGAAAATCAGGCTAATAAAACATTTGCAAGCAATCAGAAAGTTTCACCGCCCTGCGATGGTTGTCATTGCATGTCCTTGCTGCCTGCTCCTCGGCCCCTGCGACGACTTGTACCCTTTCCGGCCTCTGGCAGGAGGCAAAATGTAATGCAAAATGAAAGCCCAAAGACGCCCTCCCCCGGTTTTCCCATTTTGCTTGCTTTCCCGGCACTCGAAGCCCTGCCAGTCGCCTGCCAAAATGAAAACGAAATGAAATGTTCGGAAAGTTGTTGAAAATCGCATTCGCCGTTGACAAATAATTTCATATCATGTCTGCGCTTTCTTTTCTTCTGTTGTTTTTTTTTTTATTTTTGGTTTTTGGCAAAGGATGCCCTCCTGTACCGCCTTTGATTTCTTTGCTTTCATTCCGGCTTTTCTAGGGGTTCAATTTCATTTGATTTTGTTCGCCTTTTGCGGGACATGAGACTATGCAAGCCATGGAGGTCTATTAAGGACCTCAACCGAGTCTAGGTCTATTTGCAACTATCACGTAAAGAAACGAATCAAACTTGACCACAATTCAGGTTGTGTTGTAGTTTAAAGTTGGCTTTTTATCACATAATTCAAATTCAAATTAAGGGAACATGCCAAATCATCTGACAATCACTGTCTAACAGAGTTAATTTCATTCTCAATTACTTTGACAGGCTGCTCTACCTTTAGAGATAACTTCTTTAAAGTATTTAAAATATATATCGGGAAACGGATGCTCGTATTTTCTTCGAGTGTACTCATCTGTCGCCGCTTTTTTTTCGGGGAAGAGTCACCTGCCCTGGAAGTTTTTGACAAATTCTCTGCTCTCGTTGCGACACACGCTCAATCACTTTGGCCCGAGGCGGATTTTAAAGTCTTTAACTTTCTTTTGACTTTTTGTATTTTGATCCGATGGAGGGGAACAATCTTTTTTCCTGTTCGACTTGCGTTCACTTTTTCTGTGTTTGCCTGAAGTTCATAGTCAAAAGGATTGCAGCAGCAACAACAAAGGCCCACAGCCAGCCGGCAATCTTTTTGATGGCACCTCCTGGCATGTATAGTATCTGTGTCTGCTTGGAAGTAGACTCGTGCGAGTATGGGTGCGTGGGGGCGTGGTGGTATCTGTGTGTCTGTGTGGCAGCACTCAGGCGTGCGTGTCTGTCACCGTTCGTGTATTGAGGAGCATGTGGGTGCCGTTGGCCTGGGGCCTTTTGCCGCTTTTGGCTTCGGCAAAAGTGCAGAAAATTTGTGCAAGTTACGTGCTTGATTACATTTTCCCAACTTTTTTTTCGCCTCCCTTCCATTTCGGCCATTGACGGGCGTTCAGATAAGGTTAAGGTTCGCATAGTTCGGCTATCACACAACCCACAAAACCCGATTTTGCCCCCGATTTTCGTCAGGATATCGATTAATGTATAATAGACCCGACGACACCTGGGCAATGGCCCTGGACTCTCGCCAAAAGCTTTTAACAAATTGTGGTCTTGTATAATCGGCTTAAATTAAACAAATCTAAGCAATTAAGTGACAGGCCAGTCCGGAATCGCCCGAAAACAAGCGCAAACGGCATAGCCCAGTTTGCAATCAAATGGCAAACAAAGTAATCAACCTGGGGCCAAGATTGCAGGACATTTTGCCAGAGATCGGATTACAGCACATTTTCAAATTTCCGAGACGGAAGTTTCCGGCAAAACAGTAAGCCCAGATAATTCCCTCAAAGCGGCTGCATCCCGGGTTTTTTCTAGTTTCTAGGATAGCCCAGGGAATTTTTTGCCTAATTGAAGAACCCTTTATGATTAAAAGACTCGGTCAGGAGTTCGATTGGTTAATCAAGAAGGAAAGGGGCGGAAATGAGAGAGTCAAGTTTCGGGGACCACATGGCGTATGATGGATTTTGCCAGGCAACTGCCTCTGTCTTGTCGGCCACAGAACTCACAACATGTTGCAGTCATGGCTGCCACATCCTCGCAGCCCGCCGCCCCATCCTTCGGCTGCTGCTGCTGCTGCTGCTTTTGCAACTGCTTCTGTTCACTCTGTAAAATTAGTTTTGCACTTTGTACATTGTCAGTGGCATTCTTTACATTTCTTGTTTGCCCTCAGCTCGAGCTTCGTGTCCTCCGCTCCGTTTAGATCCGTTGCGAACTTTCGGCAGCTCTAACTCGGTTATCCTGCCCAGCTGGCTGTGGTCCATGTGTGTCTGTAGCCGTATCCGCATCCGCATCCACATCCGCAGCTGTCCCTTGCCCCTCCCCCAGAGTTCTGTGGGTGTGGCCACTCAACTTCAGCCTGTCATGCTGCACATCGCCCCTGTTGCAGGCAACACTGAGAAAACGCACAACAAATGCGCCGGGCCAAGAAACTAATTAAACTTTCACTAAATCTTTTGTTATTCAACATTCTCTTTTCGCTGAAAATTGAGAACAGAGAACTCGATTTTCTGCTTTAATTTTTCGTTATCTACATTCAAAAGTTTGGGTTATTGTGAGTGCTTTCGGGGCGCTGTATTAGCTTCAACCAGTGAGGATTTCACGAGGTTAGTTTCCGGCCGCAGACAAAACTATGTACATTTAACGCCGAGTGGACTGCATCCTCTACTTAGGCCTTCGTAAATCAGCTTTGGCCAAATCTTTGAAATTTATTTAAATGCCCCAAAGCTTCTAATAAAAGAGACATAGATTTATGCAGCCATACGACTGCCGTTTGCCGTGTGCCTTATGGCAAGGGCCAAGTGAGGCTGAGGCCCCAAGAAGGCGAAACATTTTCGACGCAGGCCTAAGCCCATGTGGGTCTGTCTGGCACTGATTGCCAGACACACTCTCGCTCGCACACGTTTATGCATTTTCATTTGCAGTTGCGGGCCACCTCCCCCAACCCACGCACTTAGCCAAATTGCACTCGGCCCCGCATTGGGTTGGGTTTGGCTTGGCAAATGTCTTCGCGCAGCCGCCGTTTGGGCATTGCAAAAGCGTTAAAACCGCATTTGCAAACTAACACCCAGCGCCCGGCAAATACTCCCCTTTCCAACCTTTTTGCTGACACTTTCCCTTACACTCCTACGGCTCACAGAGTCAGTTGGGCGGCTGCTGCCACTGCTGCTGCTGCCGCTGCAGCTTTTTGTGCGTTTTTAAAATGTAAATCCAGGAAATTTTATGCACATTGTGCAAAAGGACCAAGGCACAGGGATCCCCCAACGACGGCACTCCCTGTCGTATTTGGTGTCTCTGTCTGCTGGCTTATATAAAATTTTGTAAAATTGCATTTACACCACAAACACATTTGCATTTGAAATGCGTCCTGGCTGTTGGCCGGGTGTTGTTGGTGTTGCTGTTCGTGTTGTAGCTGGTATTACAACTGCAAGAGATCGGGTTGCATGCCCCGCCAGCGGACAGCGGAAGTGTCCATGCCACACGGCGCACAGTGGTCGAAATAAGTGTGGAAAATTAAAGGTTTTTGCAGGTAATAACTACTCTGCAAACTTCGAGACTCAATTATAAGCCGGCTTTTAAATCGTCGATTAAAAACCAAGCTTACAAATCCTTGAAAACATTTACTTAGAATTGTAAATGCCTTTTCGCTCCATCGTAGGCCTGTTTGACTCAGTAGTTTCTTGCATTTGTTTAGTCTGCTTGCATTTTGTTGCAAATGCCTTGTAGCCTGGAAATCCTGTTTGGCAATATCCTTGGCACACAACATGTCAGGTTCCGCATCTGCTGGCGGCAGCACATGGCCAGCACTCCTAGCTCCCTGGGCCGGCTTTATGGCATTCGGACCCAGTCGAGTTTAAGTCAAAGCGGCATTAATTGAATCAGAACGTTCGTTTTGTGGGTAAATTATATTCTTGGCTTTGATGTACTCAAAGGCGGAAAACCTTTGACGCTGTCCAAGGGCGGGAAACGGGGACCGACGGGACTAAGCCAGCGCCTGGGAACAGTGATTACAGCTCAGGACGCAATTTAATTATAAATAGCGCCAATTAATCAGGGCTTTGTGTCCCGTAGGCAACCAGCACAATGACAACCTTGAACGTCCGGGAATCCTGGCCATTGTCTTCACCTATTTTCCGCCATTTCTTGGCCACCCCTCAAGGAGCGCCAGTTATCATGATTTGCAGCCATTGTAAGAGCCCGTCTTGGCCACGCCCAGCGTTTTGCATAACTTAAGCTCCCTTGCCAACGGGTTGTTCGTCCTCTTGCACTGCTCCTCCTGCGTTTCGCGTTAATTTGATTTAAGCATTTATGGCATGCGGTTCTTTGGCCAGTTTAGTCGCCGTTTCGGTCAGATTTTCCCATTTTCCGGAGTGGCACCTTAAAGCTTTCGCTTTAAGCAAATGCATCTTATTTGGCCAATTTTCTGAACTCTATTCTATGCAAATCAATAGTAACTCTTTCGGCAAATACAAGCGAAAAGCAAACATACATCAAACGACCTTCGCACACATTTCATTTACAAAATTTCGCGAAATTGTGACAGCAGAGTGCCGGTGCGGATGGGTTTCATACGCGAATACATGTCCGGAAAGTCTATATATACAATATTTTTTGTTTCGCTGTCGGCCCTGTGCGGCTTTCCTATGCGGCTTCACCTACGTCGCGTAAAACGCATAAATTGTATTCAATTTCTGTCATTTCGCAAAATGTATAAACACATCACGGCGCCTACAACTGTGCCACGCCCCCCTCAACAACCGCACACCGCACCTGAGCCGAGCATCGTGCCCAAAAACCAGACGCGAACCCAAAAACCAAACCAAGCACCAGAGCCATCCAAACCAAACCAGAACAGAACGGAACAGAGCCGGTTGCCCTGCCTGCAATGTACATTTGTGGTTCGGTAGGATTTTTGGGTTTGGTAGGATACAGGTGGGGCGAGAAAAATAACACCACCAAGCGTTTGGTAGTAATTTAAAAATAATTAAAAAAATCACCAGTTATTAATGGCAACTCAAAGTGACAAAACCCATTAAAAACTACGAAGACCCATTAGAATTTCGTTACATTTTGAATACTTTTCCATCCGCCACAACTGTACTATGGGTGTCCGTATAATCGTTTAACCTGAGCGTTACGTATACGCCGCGTGTGCCGCATGGGTAAAAAGCACGCGCCGCAAATATTATTTTCAGTTTTCTGCCACATGCCCCGTCACTCGAGCAACGGAAAAGTATTTTGCGCTTAAAGAAGCGCCAGGAAACGACAACGGATGTGGCCCCAGGAATGCAAATAAAGCAAAAAAGTCGAACAAAATGTATACCCATATATAGAATAGGAAAAAACAGAAGCGAAGCGGAGGAAGCCGCGACTCCTCAGAGCCGGGGCACAAAGAAAGGCACAAGACGCTGGATGGCGAAGCCGCAGAAAACCGGCGCTGAGGGGTTAAGGTGCGGGGCACTCGCCAGGCAGCCGGGCTAAGTAAATTTTCAAAACATTTTGCTCGTCGTTGCGCTTTTGTCGCATTAGCGTACGTGATAACGTCATGGAACAACGGCCCCAAGACCGGCGGAGCATGGGAAAACAACAAGCAGCTAAGCTAGCCCATATGTATGCTAAGATCCTCGGCACAAGCATATGCGTGCACAGAACGAAAGCACATCTCCGACAAGTCAAGAGTCCTTGCAGAAAAAATTTTTAAAACTAAAGAGTTTCTCAGAATAAAAGGTAATTGTAAAATCTCCATAGTTACAGAATTCAAGGGTATGCGTAAATCCCAGACTGTTGGTGTTTTTTTAACGTGCTTTTGCATTTTATTTTGCTGATGCCGCTCCTTGCGAATTGAATTTATATTTATTTTCGAAGCCAAGAAGAAACGCGCACTCTGGGAGTCGAGAAATCCCGATATTATCGACACAAACATAAACTTCGGTGGCAAAGTTTTAAAGTTGCCGGAGAAAATATTTTCAATTGCTTGAAGTGAAGTAAAATGCTGCACAAATTTCAGCGAAATTTCCCCATAATTGATGACTTTGGTTAAGCTGAAAACCCATCGATGCCCCACTTCGAGCCACTTGACTGAAGCATTAGAAGAAAGTTTTCCAGCTGGGGGAATACACTGTACATACAGTGCTATATACCACACATATAGTATATATCGATGTCTGCCCTGCAGGAGCCGACGTTCCGCCACAAATCAATGTAAATGGCATGCATACATTACTCATACGCAGTGCGGGACGACGAAGGATTCGAAAACTTGCAGCTAATGATGCTTCAATTGCTGCTTCTTATGAGTTGCAAAACGTTGAATGAATGAGCGCCATTGCATTCAATGGCCCACAAGAGTGCGAGTGCGAGTGCGAAGTGAGGGAGAACCCCAAAGGATCCCCAGGACCTTCAAGTGCAGTCTAAGTAAATGCCAGGAGCCGGCGAAGGCGAACAAAAACAAGAACAACGACAACTTTGCTGATAATGATGCATGCGGCAAATCAATTTTGTTGTATTATGCCAAAAGTGTGCTTCGCACTCTGCAGGCTGCAGCACTGCTGGTGAAAGTGCAATGGCAACCCAGCGGCTGGGCGGGAAAATTCGGGATGGGTAGCAACATTAGCACTGGAGTTCCCACCCAGACGCTCAGCGTTTGTGTTGTTCCCTCTCCAGCTGGCTGAATGATTTCCAGCTATATATACTATATATTTTTTGTGTTTGTTTGGCTGCCAAGCTGCTTTTTTTCGCCGGCTTGGCTGGCTTGCTTTTTATGTGTCACGCCCCCGATGCCATTTTCGTGTCGTAATACTTGGGGTCATGTGGCATGCTGCACATCCTCCTCTGCTTTGGCAGCCCCTTGAGTCCTTAGGCGACGCCTCTGCCAAGGACCTGCTCCATTGCATGTGTTACAAATGTTGCACTTTCTTATTTCACTGCTGTTGCTGTTTTTCCCGGATGAAAGGAATTAGTTTCAATGGCTTAAAATAAGGAGAAATTGTGGCAATTTTTATTGATTTTTAATCTAAAAATAACAAGCTGATCGATTCGCTCGACAAAAGCGAAAAGTATAGCATAAAATGTACGTACATTTAATGCTAGTTTTTATTATTAAAAATAATATTTGCAAAAGAAAAAGCGTGGGAATGACTCTATTAAATGCCGACCAAACAGCCAATTAACAGTGTTTACATTCATTTTGTTGTAAACAAAGTATGTATCGACCAAAAAAGTGTAAGCAAATGTTGTGCCAATACCAATAACAAATTAAAATATGAACTATGGAATACTAACATTTTTGTCGCTTGGTTCGAGAGTTTCATGACCTTTAACAACTTTTTAAAATAAAATCAAGGAACAACACAAAACCAAGGAGATAGTAAGAAAAAAAAGGGAACTCTGGCTGTTTTTTGTGCATTTTAGATGCGGAAGCTTTTTCATTTTAATCTTATTAAAATGTTACATCTCCATCCAGCACTGTTCCTCCCTTTTCACTCTATCACTCACTGACTGCGCCGGGCACAATTTCGTATTGAAATAAGTTTTTAAATTAATTTTTTGTTGGCTAAAGTTGGCCAAACTGGGCTGAATTGGACTCTGCCCTTGGACGCTTCCTTTCCATTCTCCCTTTTTTGCGGGCTTGGGCCGAAGAAATGGGCGTGTGAATGGACCAATTGTGTTTCATATTGATTGAATCGGCGGGAAAACGCCGCTGGGAGGCTTTATAAACACCCATTGTTAGCTATTTGTTGCTGCAAAATTGAAAAACTTTTGCTCCCAGTCTGCCTGTCGCTGATTGACAGAAATGTTACAGAAAAACGTAAAAAAAAAGCAATTAAAATATAATTGTTGCCCGACTGGCTCAATGACCAGATTTAAAACTCATTGCTCCCAAGAAAAAAATGAATAAATAAAAAACATTTTCGAGACTCCCCCGGTGTATCTCACGGATGTGCCCAATGCCGCAATTGCGTGTTTATTTTTGAAAATACTTGGTAATGTGCCCCCAGTGGAACGGGGGATGCCCCGAAAACTGCAACCAGGTTGGTTGCTTTTCCCTTTTGTATTTGCTTTCCCATTTTCACTCCCCCATTCTGTCTGGTTGAATTTCGTGACCATTTCATTTGCCACATTGTTGAAGCGCTTTTAACTGGGAAGTTGCACATGGCGAGCACCCAGCACTATTCTTGCGCACCACCGCATAAATCACATAAACAACTTTTCTGATTTTTCGCATATGATATTGTGATTTCCGTTGGCAAAAGCCAAGAAGTAGATGCATGTCCCTCCATGCGGTGCAGTGGTTCTGGTAAAAACAAAAATACAAATACAAATAACAAGTAGAAACGCTGTAGTCGATTTATCGACAACGGGATACCATGTACCTCATCCGCGTTAATGCCGGGGGACGATAAACATTTTTTCTTGGCCGTATCTTTATTGTTTCTAAATACAGACGGACAGACATGGTTATATCGAATTGGCTGTAGATGCTGATTATATATACTTTATGGGAAATGCTTCCATTTGTGCACAAATTAAATATACCATTTGTACCTTAAGGTACATGGGATAAAAACGCGGAAAACAAATGCGAGGCGAAACCATCGTAGTCAAACCGAACCGAAATACGTCCGTGATGAGTAATAAAAATCAGAATACAATGAGACGACAGCTGAGTTATTACATTGCCTTTTTGGCCATGATTTGTTATGATTCCTCCTGAGCGGTTTGATTGCAATGCTGGCAACAATGCAACTGCATTTTATGCTGCCATTAAGCCATCTCGCCGCCATCCTTCCGAATCCCCGTTTTATTACGGGTTTCGCCCCTGAATGCACTTTGATTTTCCTGCTGATAAAGTTGGGAGCAAAATTATTTAGAACCCTCGACATGTCATCCCCACACAAGTTAGTTTCGTGTAATCCTGAAGCTCATTGCTTATATCTCTCTGGCCATTTGCCATTTTTATTTCACTTGCCACACTTTTGCCTCCCGCCCAGTAAGCTACATTTTTCAATTTACTTGGGGACACTCTCCTCAGACCTAGACCCGAAATAAAGGCAAAAAGAAAAGCTCTAAAGAAACGAAAAAGAATGAGACAGAAGCCCAGGCAAGCCCAGGCAGCCGGCAAAACTTCTGAGCTCGCTCCGACGTAAATTTACACATTTTTCTGCCACATTAAGCGGCCCAGGCTCCGCCCGAATTGGGTTGAGTTGGGTCCTGTTTCGGGCGTGGAATTCCCTAAAGTGCAATAAACATGCGCGCTACAGTCTCACACATTCGCATATGGATGCCTTCTTTTTTGGCCTAATTTTTGAAAAAGATACGTGAACGGGAAAATGCAAACCGTGTCGGGTTTTCAAGGCTCCAGAGTATGCCTGCAGACAGCGATTTATTGGCGGATGCCCATTAAATTCTTAAACTTTAAACACAATTTTTAAACCCTGCAGTTTAAAAGCAAGTGGGGGCTGAATGAATTCATTTACTATTCAATCAGAAATAGGTTAGCCGTTTCCCTGGCCAATTTCGTTCAACCTTATCATCGACCTCTTTAAAGGAGATTGAAGGGAAACTTTCTGAATCGATTTCTGTTTATCCTAGTTTATAAATATATATGTAATCCCAGTATTCCAAGGAGCTGGCAGGCAGCCTTGGTCTTGTTAAACACTCGACTGTTAAGGGCTGCACAAATATTTATTGTGTCATTGATTTTGCCGCTAAGCCGTCGATTTTCTTTCGGGTCCATGGCCTTTCCTTTTCCCTTTTCCGAGAGCGTGTTTGCCGAGATGACTGCAGCTGTGTAGTGGAAAGTGGCGGGGCAAATATTAAATATCGCCCGGCATGGCCCGGATAGAGAATTAACCCAGAAGAGCTTCTTGCCGGCTGATTGGATGTGAAATTACATTTCGCACAAGGCAATTGAAATGGGCCAATGCGAGGGCGTAATAAATGGAAAACATTAAAAAATTAATGGCTCGGGTTACACACATTATTTTTATGCACTCACAAGTTTCCAACTTTCCGTGAGCCAATATTGGATTTATTAAAAAACTAATTAAATCAAATGGCCGACTTGATGACGCTACATATTTTACAATCACATTCAAGCCGCACTAAATTATTTGATTTCATTATATTGGAATACCAACACTCCTAGCGTGGTAATTAATTAAAATTCACATTCTCTTTTACACTTTCAGGTAAGTCGATGCGTGATGCAATTTATGCCCGGGTATGTCAATATATCAGCCAATAATTTGCGTATGACTTGTCAGTGGTTTAATTAAAATGAACTGCACCATAAAGAGCACACACAGGTGCGCAGGCAGAGGCAATCAAATGGAGAGCGATTTGCACCGGACAGCCAGTGGCGTGTAAATAAAACTAATCCCGGGTTGAGCGACCGCATAAATCAGCCGCAGATCGAACCCGTCCGTCCCTCGGGCCGCCCCGGCATTATTTTCGTCCTTCGTCCTTGCGCGCCAGCCAGCCAGCCTGCCAGCTGATCCAGTCGGGCAAATGTAATTATAAATCATCCGGTGCTCAGCCACACATTTGCAATATAAAAAGTAGCTGCAGGCCTAATTGGCTCGCAATGAGCGAGAATACACAATATGCATCAATAATTCATAAAATTAAATAGCTTCCTTAGCGGGATGGGAGTGACAGTGGGTAGGGGCACTTGATAGAGTCAACTGCTGTGACAGGTTCATATCACGTCACTCATACGCCCCGTGTACTCCTGCACCTGTCACATAAAAACCAGACACACGGGAATTTATCCAGCAAGCGCAAAAACAAACAAGCGCACGCAAGTGTGTTTATTTAGACATACAGACAGCAGCAGCCGACGAGATGACAACATCATAATAATAAATTAAAATATTAGCGCTTAATTAAAATTATCAATTCACTCAGACCACGCGGACTATTTATCACTTAGGTCGACACATCCTTTGCCTCCGGGCCCCGGTCCGCGCCCAAGCGTTGCCTTCTGGCAGCATTTTGCGTGTTTTGTGTGGCGCGGCTTAAAAATCATAAATATATTTCAACCAAATCCAAATTTATTTAATGGCATTCGCGGGCTAAACAATACAATTAATTAAGTGTCGCGCTTTGTTGTTTATTTAACGCTACGGCCAGCCCGGAGCCTTGTCTCATTGGGGATTTGGCAATCATGGCATTGGGTTTCGGTCATGGTCGTATATTTTCAAACAATGCCTGCAATTTCCCACAAAAATTAGTTTATCATTAAATATGAAAGAGATGTTCAAGTTCAGGAGATGGGCTTTAATGGGTGGGTTTTGGCAAGTGCATCAATCACTGGAGCACTGAGAGCAGTGAAACAAATGTTACTTTCATTGGAAAGTTGCAAAGTTTATTAAACTATACCTATTATAGCAGTGCAGGGCAACGAACGATACGAACTTCCCTGGACATTTGCCAGCTCATTTTTCACCTTGGGTAACTAACTGCAAACAGGATTCGATTGCAGTGCGCCTGGCATATCCGAACGTGAATATAAATCAATCAATCTGCTACCAACCTGCGCTGCAGGACCTGTGCAACGACTAATCACAATCCTGGCAACTGCTCAGGGATATATGGCAGCTGGGGTGGCGTAGTAATGAGAGCCGAGGATCGATTTCCGTTTGCAATAACTCAACTTCAAAACACGAAATTCAATCTATTCTCAATGCAGGGGATTCCCCCCCGATTGCAGGTGGAAACAGAATGTGATATGCTAGCATACCAGGAACAAGTGTTTACAGTTATTAATCTGATTATATTTAACGTGCGCCAGAGCCACTGGCAAAAGGAGTTATCTTCGCGCACAGGATTTCCACGTTATCTGTGAAGGTTTTCCCTCGATTTTGCTCGCATTCCCGCCTTCCATCCGCATCTGACTGGCGCACATTTCACTCGAAACTTTTCAAGTGCCCATATAAGTAATGACATATCAGTCTGACGACGTCGACTGTTCTTGCCGGCGAGTGGGAGTGGGTGGAGGCGGGGTTGAAGGTTGAGTGCTCGGAAAAGCTGGCTTCTTGTCAGTCGTTTTGCCAATTGACAGCATGACAAGTGAGCAGCATGAGAATTCAACTCGTACATACGGAAATATGTAAAGTAAAAACAACGAGAGCCAAAAAATGTTTGCTATAAAAAGTTTTCAGCTGCGACAACTTTTGCTTAACTTTTGCCAGCAAAATGTGCAACTCTCGGTCTGTTCGCATATAACCCGAATATATATATATATTACGTACGTATGCTGCCATATAATATGTATTTTATTTGTACGAAATTCGTGCTTTGTTTCATCCTGTAAACGGGAATGTGTGAGTGCGTGTCCTGCACAATCTTGTTGTTGGCAAGATTTAATTAATCAATTATAACGATAACAAACTTTTTCGCCCAGCTGGAAACATGACAGTTGGAAAAGGAAAATGGGGCAAAGGGAAAAGGGAAACCGGAAACCACAGACAAATCCAAATGTCACAAACTCTTTAACAATTTAAACTAAAAAAGGCCAAACTATTATTTTGTGGTGCATACAACCAAGCGAATCCCGTCCAGGGCGGGGACTCTTGCAAATTGATGCATTCCGAAACGAAGCGAGTGAAAAGTAATAAATATGCATGCTACATTATTTATGTATGTGACAGCTGTGATTCTTTCTGGCACTGGCGGCCACTATAATACACTTGGGCTGCATAAATCCAAATTAGAAACTTTGCTGTGCAATATCAATTAATGGAGTTGCAGAGCTCGTAAAGATTGAGAGCTTTGTGGTCTGGCCGCAAAGGCTTTTAAAGTGGCTTTGCCTTCGGTTGAGTTTGACAAAACCCTCGCTTGGAACTCAATCTCGGCGGAAGCCTCTTGACAATTAATTGAAAAATACTTCTCGACCGAAAATGCCTGTTGGAAAACCTCGAAACTATTGAGGCAGCATAGCTCCATCCGTCGGTGCGTCCACAGACCTTTGTGGCGTGTATTGCATAAAATATGCCAATGTTCTCGGGTATCCCGGGGATGCACCGACAACGCATTCATCACCATTTGCTTAAAGTGACGACTCAACACCCATCCGGACACACTCGTTCCCGAAAAACACAGGGAAAATGGAAGGGAAACCCAGTAGTGCAACTCCGATTTATCCGGAGTGAGCATTTTTTAACACTCATACGCCCCTTTGGCCATGCAGACACTTTGCCATGCAATCCGAGCGCCCTGCCCCAGCTGGTGGCTCCTGCTCCCGGCTGCCTCCTCCTCCGTGCTGTTCCATTTCCCTTCTCCGTTCTATATTTTGTCATATTCCCCGTTGCAGCTGCTGGAATTGTTGTTGTCTTTTAAGGTTCATCAAAGCTTCAACATTGTTTGGTCACAGTTGTTGGCCAACATCTCGTCCCATTGCCAGGCCGGAGCCGCTCTCGTTCGTCATACTTCCGTAGCTGTCTTGTGAAATTTTTCCTGTGGGAGTTAAAATATGCACAAACTGATTCCCTTTGCCTGTTTCCCCTCGTTTTTATTCCTCGCTCCCGCCACCCCTCCCTTTTTGCCGTTGGCCTGACTTTTTCGCTTTGGCCCGAGAAGTTACCAGGCACTCACAAAAAAATCCGTATATTTGAGCTCTTTTCCAAGCTATAATGTTACGTTTTTCAAGGGATTATGGCTTAAAAAATGGTTCTTGGAAAAATTAATTAAAGCATCTAATAAAATCCTCGGAAAACCGCTTTACTTTATGGCAATTACTGAACCAAAAATGTGGATTAAAACCCCGGTTATGCAATCATTTTTGCCATGTGTAGTTGGCCTGGCAGCTCTGTGCAACCGAGTAGTTCTGCTCCAGTGCATGTGCAACTTGTCTGTTGTTTATGACGCCCTCTGCAGCCACACCCCTCGCCACACTCCCACTGCAGATAGTGTGCGTGTGTCATCATCATCATCAACATCATCATACGTCTCGGTTTCGTGCTGAAATCGCAGGCATATCATCTACACACAGAAACAACAAATAAGACCTGGGCTTAGGCAAGAGGAAGAAGAAAATGCACGTAAAGACTGAGAAAATAAAGGCTATGTGCATGGATATAGGGACAGAGCTGGGGGATAGATCCTAACACTTGGCGGGTGCATCAAAAGGAAACCACTTTCCTTCTGCAGCCACCGTTCTGGTTGCCGTTTTAATGCTTAACCTTTAATTTTCACCTTTCGCCCCGTCAGTTTTTCATCCCCGTCCACATTCCTGGATTTTATGGTTTCTCAATTCCCATAAAACTGGGTTACAACCGCTTATCAAGTTTAACGTGATTTTAATATTAAGCGTTTTCTTTCTTTCTCCTCCCTGCATGAAATCACAAATATCGAGGATTTATACCTGGTTCTTAAAGAGACCAGAGATATATTGAACTCGTACAAGTGTAGGTAACAGGGGCAAGGAAGCAAAGTTTCTGTGGTAACAATTTTAACTCCTGGGGCATTAAATTTGGATAGTACATTGATAGAGCCAATATCTATCTGTGTTGTGACAAAATGACTAAAATGTGTTGCTTTTCCAAGCTTCATAGAGTTTTCTATTATAATAATCTAAAAATCAGGTGAAAACTGAGAACCCGGTATTTATTTGTTTAATATTCAAAGTATGCTGTAAATTATCTTAAGTTCCAGCCTTATATTGGCTTTTTTCTATCAACCTAAAGAGTGAAAATTGCGACAGATATAAGAGTGGAGAGTATGAGAAAGGAAAGACTCGTAAATTTATAATTAAATTTGCAGCTGTGATGTACTCCCTAAGCATTTTTCTTTAAATGTGCCTTTTTCCCTTTTTTTTTGAAAAAGAGCAGCAGCAAATATTTTTCAATAAAACTGCATTTTTCTATGGAATTTATTGAAGTTGCAGGCGAACAGGGCAGAGAGACGGAAAGTTACGGCCCCCATTTTGCGAAGATTGTTTACTGTGAGTAATGGCCCAGACAAATGGCAAGCAAGTCAGCAGAGTGCCCCCGGGGAATCCCTTCAATCTTCCCGGCCACTGCCATTCGGAGCCAGTGATTCCATTGTGAGGACGTTGGCATGCAGATCATTGCAGCGACAGAAATATTATTATGCCAGCATTATGTTCACAATGTTGTCGGCCATTTAGTCAACGGCAACAACCGTTCTGCACTCCCCACAGACCGACTGGAAAAGCTATGTACGAGCACATGCCATGATGTGTGAGCGTTGAACAGTCAGTCCTCGTAATGGAAATCATAAATTTTACCGTCTGCTCCCAGGCCCTCAGTTCAGAGTCCTTGAAACCGCCTGCAATTGATATGTCTCGGGGCATGAGTTGATCGTGTGACAGCTGACGGGAAGCAAAGGCAAGCAGGTGTTGCCAAAGCCACAAATTACACTTTCCTACGAGCCCCAATTCTATTTGTAGCCAACAAAAAGTTGGGCTAACTACAACAGAATGGCTAAAAAATACCCGAACGTTGGCAAAACTTTAAGCAATCAACCCGGCGTATACTAAAATTTTGTTATTACTGCTATTTGTTTTATGTGCTTTACGTTTTGACTGGGGAAAACTGCTGGCCAAACGAGAGCCCCAATGAGATCATAAAAACCAGTGTAAATCATTAAAAATTACCCGAAAAAAAAGGGAAAACGAAACAAACTTTGACGTCGCTGAAACGTAATATTTTTCACTTATTTCGACAGCAGAAAGCGGATAATTTCCGCTGCTTTGTAACGACAGGCAGCCAAGCAGTCATAACAGCAAAAACAACAGCAAAGGCAACAGCATCAGCAACAGCAACAGCATCAGCAAATTGCGATGAGTGTGTGAGCATGAAATTAAATTCCGTGCAAACAACAATAACCCTTTGAGGCAGCTAGAAAGCACAGTAAGCAGCAGCCGCAGCAGCAACAGCAGCAGCATCATCATCACCACAGCGGCAATAACAGTACAATTTTCCCCGAAAAAGGGAAACCGGGTAGTGGGGTCGGGAAAACTGTGTGGAAAAGAGCCGCTGGCCAAAAAGGTAGAGCAACCAAATAAATTGAATCGAATTTAATGTCCAAAAGTGCAGCATATAATTGGCTTAATGCTACGGATGGCTGCCGCACCATGTCGCACGCAATGCAACGTTATAAACTACTACTGCGACGCACCAACATCCACAGAAATGGCACTGCACCGCAAGAAACTATCAAAAAATCTGACAGTTTTCTCTTAATCTGCAGCAATTGCCGTGAATTCGAACCAAACCTTCGATAATATTGTATATCATTTGATAATATTGGAGTAAACTCTGATAATTTTCTTTAAATCGCCCGATATTGCCTGCCCAAGTCTGTATGTCAATGATATGGTTCCCGTGATTTTTTCAGGGTGCAGCTTCACAAATAGACACCTATGGCACCCACCTTTGGCCCGCTCCTTTTCAGTTATTGCCTTTGTGCGTTTGGCGTTAAAAGCGCAAAATTCAATTTCGTTTTATTGTTCGTTAGTTAAACAATCGTAGGGGGTGCAGGGGTAAAAGGAACCTGGCGAATGGGGGGCGTGGTAATTGCATTTCGCCCACCTGTGACGCTTCGTTACCTCTGCCTTCTCGGGGCGTGTGCGCAATGTTCGTGTTGCGCTCCCACAAAGGATGCTGATCCTGCCCGCAGGCCTGCACAGCGTACAAACAAATCATAAAACTATAATTAACCCACAGCCCTCGGCTCCAAATGGGATAATGTCCGAATCCGTAACCGTAACCGAAACCTCTCTGATTTCCTTCAGCACACCGGGAAGGCAGGCCAATTGGCACATGTCAAAGCGTTAGCTGGGGCCCGAATCGAATCGAAGTCAGGGCCCGACTTGAGCCACTACCGTTTGCTAGAGTTCCTGGCAAATGCAGGATAATTGACCCACTCAGCCCGGGGCACTAGGATTGGCTTTGTGGTTCTGCCGCTTGACTTTGCTATGCAAACCCGCAACAGGAGCTCCCCACGCAAGCTCCTGCAATTATTGCAAGTCTTCGAACTCATGTGCAATTATTAACCACACAGCCAGTCATCCTGATTGGCTTTCGAATCAGAATTAACAGAAATCGAGCCATAAACATACGGGTCGATTACATTCATCGATGGGCCCATAATCGTTTGAAGGAGTATCCTTATATCAAGCAACTAATTCCATCGATATCTCAATTATCATTCACTAAGCAAATCCCACTTTAGACTCCATCGGAGCGGGATCGATTTTTATTTTTAGGCACCTCCTGGGATAATATATTCATGGTTAAATACAAATAGCAGACCCCACAACGTATCCCTCCTCTTGGCAACGTGTTTATCCCGAAACCCTGCTGCTGCTTGAGCGGCGGAGACGGCGAACCATTTTCGAGGGAATCTCTTATTCATGCGCCCGAGCTTACCTTCTTTGCACATAAATTTTCCAGCGTTTTTGTCACAATTTCTTATCTCATAAGCATAAAATTAACAACCAGCCAAAATGGCGACAAAATCAACGTAAGAAATATACGTTTGGAGTCGGAATCGGAGGGCTTTACGGGGAAGTTGTGGAGTTGTGTTGAGTTTCGCTGCGGAGCGTTATTTAAAATCGACGCCTGCGGCGCGGCTATAAAAATTTGTGCGCGATAAAACGGAATTATGAACACTGAGGCGAACGGAGAAACAGGACGAACGCCAGCAAGGACATTGACGTGGGTGCGAGCGAACGACACGTGTTCTTATTAATTTTAATGCATATTAAAAATCGCATCCCTGAGGGCGTCTTTCAAACAGAAAGCGAAGCTGCAGCTTTCCGTATCAATAAAGACCCCGACGAAGGAAGGTTATATTATGGGACTCAAAAACTCGTAAAACACCAAAAACCACACGAGCAGGGCAAAAACACCAACCCACAGACACACAAGGATATTCGGTTGAGGACCCGACTTATGTTTATTAGATTTTATAGCGCTCATCCAGAGCTAAGCTGGTTGGTCTGCGGTTTTGCTTCTACGGTTCACATTTTTGTTTCTCAGTTAAATATCTTAATAGAAAACAGATAATTCATAAAATATTTACAAAGTGGCTGAGAGCCCACACACAGCCAGACACAATGGGGCTTAAATCAGTCGGAGAGGAGGTGGGACTATGCCAAGGGCAATGTCTGCTCCTGGAAAGTGAACCGAGCTCTGCCACAGTTGTGGTTATGATTTTTATAGCCATCGTATCATGCTGCCTGCCACAATATCTTTTCTCTAAGAAAAGGAACGTTGAACGAAAGCTTAATTAAAAAGAAGGAAACCCTGAAGGAATCCAGTATTTGGAGTTTTTGAAGCCGTCTTTTTGGCTTTTACTCAATATGTTCTTTTAGCCAGTATCCCTTTCTATAATTTCTTTTCAGCAAGCAGTGTATCTTTGTTTCCCAGCATTTCCTAGTCGACTTTTTCGCAACAATGAAAATAGCCACGTCTTGTTCTCGCCGCTGCTCACACTTTACAGATAAATAATGCACAAAAGTTGTTCATTTAACTTTGCTTGTTTGTTTCATTTCATTTCATTTGGTCCGCTGCCTCCGTTGTCTTGTTCGCCTCGCCTTCCCTCTGGTTTGGACCTGGTCTTGGATTTGGATTTGGCCTGCCATGTGCCACGAATAAATCTTGAAGACGCAGGGGCGAGGCGAGAGCCGAAGGCGGGCGAAAAAAGTTGAGAAAACTCATTCACATAATTTTCCAGTTTATTGTAAGCCGCTGCTGTGGCTGGTAGCCGCTTTGCCTTGGCTGCTTGTGTTGCTGCGGCATGATAAACACACACCTGGCGAACAGAGTGCGGCATAAACCTGCTCTAATTACCAGGTCCCAAAAGCAGCGGCGGCAGTGGAGAAAAAAACGCAAAGAAAACCATAAAATATAAATAAAAATCATTCATTTTGTGCACGTTGCTTGCCCGGGGCCAGGCCCCTTCAGATCCTATTGCTGTCGCTCCTAAGGCTTCCTGCGACTCCTTCTGTGCGTTAAATTTTTATAGCCTACACTTGGGCGCCCGCCCAAGTTACTGCCACTTAATGAATTAACATTATTTTGATGGGTTTTATGCTTTTTTCATACTTTTGCGGCCCCGCAACTCCGCAACACAGCAGCAGCTGCGGTTACCTTCGGCCTGCTATTGGCTATTGGTCATGCCAGGCAACACCTCGGCTGGCTTTTAACTTTTTAATAAGCCACAAATAATAAGAAAAGCCACAAAAAGAGAGAAAATATTATATTTGAGCGTAAGCATAATTCAAATCATTTCATTAACATTTTTGGGCTCCACATCCCTTTCCTTGAGGCTGCGGCCGAGGGCGAGGGAAATTGCTTTTTAAGTACTTAACTTCAATGCAGGCGGCAAAACTTTTGGGGCTGCAGCAAAGCATCAACACTCGGGAAAATGCCCATAAAATGGGTATTCGAAAAATAAAAGTGTTAAAGCAGACACTCGAACAATAAAAGGCCTGATGTTAGATGTTTCCCTTAAAATTTCTTGAACTTGTAGCAAAAACTCGCATTTAAACATTTCTCCCAGTGAGGGGAACGTGAAAAAATGAAGTGCGAGCGGCGAAGTGAAAGTTTTTATTAAATGCATAAAACGAGTCAAAGTCCTGGACTGCCAAAGGCTATATGCCACATGCCTGTATATACAGAGTTGGATGTACGAGCATTTCGGGTGGGGGCGTGTGCGTTTGGGGCCATAAATCTAAGTGCTTTAACGCCTTTGGGGCGACTTGGCAACGCCTACTTTTGTGGCTGATGTAACTGCCAGTTACTAAAGTCCCTGTGTGTGCTGTATGGTATGTGGCAGGCGGGGTGAGTGGGCTGGTTACCCGCTCCTGTTATAATGAGTTTTCAAGTGGTTCCCTGCATAGGCAGGTAATTTCATTCTAATGCCTAATGATGTATCTTCCGCGGGAGGAAACTTGCACAATGAAAAGGCAAACTCCTGGGAATTGGGGCCAAACACGGTTGGTTAAACTGATTATAATGGCTCGAACGTTTCGCTATAAGATGTCCCTGGTTATATTCACAACATATGTTTTGTTATTTTCAACAAATTTTCAACAAATATAGCAGAATATGCTACAAATGTATTAAATTCAACAGGTTTTTTACCCTCTGCATTGACTACTTTATCACTAAATGTATTTGTTCAAAGAAAATCACACAAAAATTGACTTATTAATTTTTTGTTTAAACAAAATCCCTAGCAAAGTTGCCCTAATCTATTCTCTCCACCCAAAGTTAGATATTTAATAAGTAAGCCAACCCTACGGCTATCTGTAGTAGCTTATAACAAACTAATTACACTAGATAAACGCTATCTACCTTATTAGTTTTGGTGACAAGGGAAACAGCAAACAAGCAACCGATATCTGCACCAGACACCTCACCGATAAGCAAATATTTCAATAAACCCGACCCTGCAGGGCCAATTGAAAATACATTGAGCCACCGGGAAGCTGGTTTAAATTTCGCGCCAAACGCAGAGAAATTCCCCCAAATCGAAAATTTCCCGCCACTCGCTGGGACAGAGCGAGTTGCACAGCACACACCCTCTCTTTGCCTCTCGGGGCGAGAGTATCTGAAGCAGCTGCCGCATCTGGCGGCGAATTTATCCAACAAGCAGTAAGGCGGCACGCCGCTCCACGGCGAATTTACCTTTCGGCTCTCCTTCTCTGTCAGTCTGTCAGTGTATCTCGTCGCTGTGGTTTTTATTCTGATTGTGGCCATGCAAAAATAGGCAAATATCCGACCAAAATGAAATAAAACCCTTTGTGAAACACCCAGAACTCAAACAAACTTCTGACAAGAACAAATTCAGCCCGTTTCGAGCGGGAAACGTGTGAAAATCGTGTGCGAAAAGTGCCTGTGTTTGGTGTTTGGTGGCGGAACAGAAGAAAAAATAGTGTACGAACGGGCGGAAGGAACTCTGTGCGCAGCAGCCGCCTTTTTTGCCCAAGCCCACATACAAGAAACCAAGAATCTTCGCCATATAGACCCCGCCAGATACATTCTGTACGCAAAAAGATTCTCGTTCCGATGAGTCGACCGCAAAAGAAAGAAACACAAACAATACAACCCATAATTTGTGTCACATATGAAATATAATAACGCGGTGAATCCGATATAAGCTGTGAATCTGCCAAAATCGAAGATTGGACAAAAAATTGAACAATAATAGTTTTAAATTTTTCAGCGTCTCTTCGCGAGCGTGTTTTTTGTTGTTTTCTTCTTTGTTCCACGCTTTGTTGTTGTTGTTGTTGTTGTTGCTGCTCTTCGCATTTTGTGTACCTTTCAAGAAATCAATAAAACAAAAAAAACGAAAAAAAGAACCCAGCAAATTCGCTCAAAACGAGTCTCCCTTCGCTCTTTGCCGCACCAACAAAACCTTTCTTGCGGGAGAGTATCTGCGGGCTGCTCTCGCTCTGTTTTGTTGACATTTTACCGCTTTGTCCGCGGCGAATGTATCTCGGCTTTGAAAGCGGCGTTTACAAGGCAAATTATGTCAATAATTTAGCATTTTGAGCAGATGAAACTACCGGATGGGGGATGCGACAACCTACGTTTCGTATAAAACAAAACAATGGACGCAGAGCCAGCCCCTCTGGATGCGAGCTGCGCAATTCGCTGACAGTTAAGTGACACAATTCCGGCTCAGCTTTTGGGGCTGGGTCGCATTTTCTGCAGCGAATTTGAGCCCATCCCCCAGCCCGTTTCGGGATTTTCGTATCTGTAGCACGTGCACTGCGACTCCGGATCCGGCTCTATTGATTTTTCGCACAGCCCACGGACTCCCGTTTTCGCATTTCCCGTTTTCCGTTTCCCGGCTCTGGCTCCGACTGCCTGGCTTTGCTTGGTGCATGCGCATTTTCCTCTCGTACATTTTCCTACGATTTCGCAATCCCAGTGCACTGACCTTAGCCCATGACTGTCAACATTTTCGGGGCCCCAGACACTCGACAAAACATGAACTTGGTTTGAATTTGCCATTCCTGGGTTCTAAAATATCCCTTATAAGGTTCTAAACTTTTAGGGATTTACTTTTAGGGGTTTTCATCCAGTATTCCCTCTAGAAATCGTACAAGCAAGCTATTTTCTTTATAGAACTTCGCATCCAACTCCCTGTGTGCACTTTTTACAGCCGCTGCTCACTTCGCTGGCTGCAACATTTAGACACACATTTGTTTGCCTTACAAATTAACGCCATTCGAAGTGTCGGAGGGATAAACAAACAAGTGATTTTATTTCATAGCGCTCGCACAATGTAGGCCATTCATAAGCGGCGATTGGGGGCTCCGCTAGATAAACATTCTGCTACACAGGTAGCAGTGGGAGCCACACAGAAATATGTAGATGCCCCAGTGGGGCCCTACCACTCGGATCGGATGTGGGTTATCAGAGAATCTCACGCTCGTTTTGGGAGGTGGAGTCGAGAGTTTGTTTGGATTGCGGCAGCAGTGAGTTTGCAGCACGCGAGTGCTTCCCGGAAAATGCATCAACCCGAGGGCTAATAGTACTTAAGCACCAGCCAGCTGTTTTCAATTTTTACGATTTGTTTCATTAGTTTTAATTCATAGGTAACTCGGCTTTTATAGGACACTGCTTCAGGGAAAACAGATACGATTTTACTATGTCAGTTGGGTTTCATTTCCCAGTAGCTCAGATTAAAAACCCCGATGAAATGAGTTTGGTTGCATGCAAATTACCCTTCCCATTGGAAATAAGCCACTTTCAACCCACTCATTTTAGCGGGAAACCAGCTTAAGTTCATTCCGATTGTCAAACCTTTCTAAAACTCCTAACCCCCACAGCTTTTCCGGTTACCTTGGACATGATTGCTCCCCCCCAAGCATTTCACATTTTCGAAAAAATAAAATGTAGTATAGTCGGACAGACAAGTTGTCTATTATTTGTATGACTGATGGGGCGCACAAAAATACATACATATATTTTTACCGAAGGGCCAGACGACTTCCCACTGGCTTTTGGTCTGCAGTTGTCAGGCAATTTGCCTTCTGCCAATTGATTTTGTGTCCCGAGCCCTCTGTATTTTTAGTGATTTTCAATTATCTGCCCCGCTGCGGCTGTTGTCATAGGCGGGTGCGGGTCATCGGCTATCGCATGCTAATCAAAACTGTCCACTTAGAAGTCTCTGACCCGTTTGCCATTATTAAGCACTTACGGAACACAAATGGCCGACAATTGTCGCTTGATTGGCCAATTTCCATGGTCGCCGGGCTGCAGTCTTTTGACTTCGACCCGTTTAACCATTTCATTTTATGGTTTCCCCGCCATTTCCCCGGGCTCAATAATCATTTGGGTTTTGCTTCTATTTTTATATAACCGCCGCACTTGCGGTTATCCAACACCCAGACTGCCTGCCCACTCCGCGCCTGGATTACACATCAAAAATAAAATAAATTGCAACCGGTTTGAGACGAAAGCGTAACTCAACGCATGACACTCTACTGGATCATTAAAACGGCGAGCTATACAAATTTTAAAGTCGTTTTATATTCAATAACCCATTTGCATCACCAAATGAAATCGTAATTTGGGAAGAGTAATTTGTGCAGCTGCGAAAAGTCCATAATTTCTCGCCGTGTCGCTCTAAAGATTGCCTTTGAAGCCGGCTCGTTGGCTTACTTTTTGCATGCGGCAACTTGATGAGCTGCTAATTAGCCACTCCGCCAGCTGAGGCGCCAGCGGAGGCAGCGGCAGCGGCTGCGGTTGCGGTTAGCTGGCCAAATGCGAGCAACAACACGTTGCCATGTATCTCGACCGGAGACGGCGATGTAGACGGAGACCCGATGGATACGAGTATAGCGTGCGCTGGCTAATTCTGAATGAATCAGCACGAGCTGCCTGTAATTTGCACTTTGTCCGCAGCCATTCTGCAGGCCATCCCCCTCCATTTTTGTTGTACTCGTATTTTTTGTTCCATTGTGCACTCTGCAATTGTTGGGCACAAAGGGAAGAACAAAGAGGAACGGAAAAGCGATGGAATGTTTCACTTATCCGGTGTCGTTAGTGGAAACTCTATCCCAATTGCCTGGCTTACGGATTGAGATCGATTGGGCGGAGATATGCACTTAGCCCGTTTCAACATCTTAATCGAAAAAGGCGAAAAAGGAATGACTAGAAGCAAATACCAGAGTTTTTGCTTCACATAGTAAAATTGTTGTCAGGTCGATTATCAAGGCATATATTTAGAACTCTATGGATTGCTTATGAATATTCTTCTAGCAGTCAACCAGCCTTTCTAGTTAAATTGTTGTCAGGTCGATTATCAAGGTATATAGTTAAAAATCTATGGATTGCTTATGAATTTTCTTAAAACAGTCAACTAATCTTTATAGTAAAATTGTTGTCAGTTCGATTATCAAGAGGATAATGCTTAGAATGAATATTTTAGAAGAATTTCTAGAGCAGTCAATCAATCTTTCTAGTAAAATGGTTGCCAGGTCCATTATCCAGAGACATATTTAGAACTGTATGGATTGTTTAGGAAAATTCTTGAGCATAGACTAACTTCTTGGAATACCCCACTATATTAAATTAGGAATTTTTGGAAATATCTTGTTATCAAATTGTTAAAAACTCTCTTTTTTTCTTGTTTTTCCCGAATTTCATTTGATATAAGGCATTGTTTTTTCCCCCCTTGTTTCTGCAATTTCCTAAGAGTCTCCTACGTAGCGCATTCAGAGATTGCCTCTGGCCGAATCTCTACGCCCAATCATTAATTTTACGCTATTTTTTGTGGCGTCTCCCATCTCAGCCCCCTCGCTCGTAATCCTAACCCACAGATGGCGCGCACATGTCGTCAGCGAGTCGTTTGTGGGCATTGCCAATTTGTTGGCAAACTCTTCATATAGATTGTCTATATGTTTATACGCAGACAGATATGTATTTATTTTTATATGCAAGCAGGCGAGCATACTTATGCTGGGGAGTGTATTTTTAATGCGGCTGCATCTTCGCCGGCGGATGAACCCCATTGAACTCGCCTTCCCCATAAGGCGCAGAAAAGTGCGAAGAAAACGCGATAAACAAAAGCGGCGAGAACAGAGAAGAAAAAACACTCAGGGGCTAAGCTAAGCAACGTAAAAAAACTAAAAACAATGGCAGAGGAGTATTGAAAAAATGCAATAAATTATCATAAATAAAAGCAGGCCAAAAAAGCGAGGCGAGCTTGTGCTTGACGCGGTTCACTCTCGGGTTCAGATACTTTTCTTTTTTCCTTGTTTTGGGTTGGCCCGCTTTGAAAAATGTGTTACACAAGAACAGCAATTTTTTACAACAAAAAACGGCAACAGCCCAGTGAATCACCGGAGATGAACCGAGCTTTTGTTGCGTTTTTTATTGTCTTTAACCTATAATTTGATTGTGTGTATGTAGTGCCAAAATGGAAATCATTTAAGTCGAATCGATTAAGAACTAATCATAGCATCACAAAGAAGCACAAACAATAAATATAAGCTCAAGCAAACAAATCAAAAACGCACAAAATGTTGTAAACAAAAGGGGAAACGCCTGAACAAAATCCAGTCCTACTAAAAAGTGGGACGAAAGCGCACAAATCGCAGTGACAAACTCACAAATCAACGCACAAAACAACCTAGAATCCACGCGGGAAAAGCCTCGACTTCCGATCTTCAAGCAGCCGCCATGCCACGCCCCCAGCACGCCCTACTGAGAGCCCTGCTCCATTTGCTGCTATTCGCCAGCATTGCGGAGCACTGTGCCACCGCCCTGCCCACCACCTCGTCGCCATCGCCGTTCACCGCCCCGCCATCGCCCACGCCCCAGAATGCCACCACGACCATGGCCATGGACCATGCCAGCTCCTCGGACCGCAGCCTGGCCGATCTAGTCAATGCCGAGTCCGAGACCACGGGCTCCGGCTGGGAAACCCTCGAGACTGATTTCAACCCGGGAACCACCGACGCCGCCCAGAAAACTACCCGGAAGTCCGACGAGCAGCCGATAAGGAGCACGGCAGCCACCTCGATCGAGCAGCAGGATCAGCCGCCGGAAGTGCCGGCCACTACATTGGCCTTTGCCAACGCAGTTCCGGTTCCGGTGGCCGGTGAAATGGGCAACGGAAATGGCGGGCAGTTCCACGATGCCACTCCACCCTATGCGGCGGTCGATGACAATTATGGTAAATAGTCAAATAAACCTTAAATATATACTGCCATCAAAGGAAAGTGTCGAAAAATGTTAAATAGAGCTCTATTCCTTGCAAAGAATACCTAATTTAGGAAGCGGGAATGTG
Source organism: Drosophila ironensis (assembly GCA_021223825.1). Lineage (NCBI taxonomy): Eukaryota > Metazoa > Arthropoda > Insecta > Diptera > Drosophilidae > Drosophila > Drosophila ironensis. The sequence continues at coordinate 3,310,099 of JAJJHQ010011628.1, forward strand.
GCCTTAGGCCTGGGCCAAAACAAAAACAAAAGTTCAATAAGCTTTCGACAAGAATTGGCAATTATAGTTGCTCAACTCGGTTCACTGACACCGCAGAACTTTGGCGACCCTCCCTCCCCCGATCCTTAACCCCGGATAACCCCGGGCAGGCGAAGAAGAAGAAGTTGTAGTTGCTCGGTTATTATCTGCGCTGGGTTCAACAATAAAATACACAGATAAATCCAGCGCAACGGCCACGAGGACTACGGCCAATTGCGCTTGCATACTTCAAGGCAATTAAGAGAGTTTTCATTTCCGGTTTAGCACGCAGCCCCCTTTTTGGTGGGCGTGGGGGGGCGGGGCAACGTCAACAACTGCCTGCCCTCGTGTAGTATGGCAAAATTCTCACGCAAAACTTTCAGCTCCGGCCAAATGAATTATTTAACATTGTTTTCGCCAGCCAGACGGGGCAAGTTGCTAGTAGTTATTGCTGTGTTCCTGTTTTTTTCTGTTTTTTTCTTTTTTGCCAAGTTTGGGGGCTTGACTCGTGAAATATGCCCGGGCATTGACAAGCAGCCGTCTGTCTGCTCGTTAAAACTTGGCCAGCGGGTGCCAAACAGCAACAATTCATTGGCAGCGAGTCCATGTTTTATCCTTTTCCAGAGCCCTAGAGCCCCCAACCAACAATTCAGCACCAAAGGACACGCGATGCGCGCAGGACACAAAACAATTAACAACTTAACTTTTATGGCCCACAATTATTTGGTATTTTATTGTTAAGCTGCGGCCAACTATTTTTATGGGCAGGCCATTAAATTGGAGCCGCTGTTGAAAGCTCCCATGGCCTTAAATAGGTCTTAAGAATTCGGCTTAGACGGAATTTGCATGCTCACCCCGACCCGGATATCTTGAGGCCATTTGCGTGATTTTAAGCCGGACAGCCGTCTGACAGTTGGCAAATTGCAGGGCCAAGACTCGGACGCTGACTAAAAGCCCGACGATTTCCCCGGCACACGCAAAACTAGTATTAAGCTGCATTTCTGGGGGCAGGTGTTGCAGCCACGCCCCTGTAGCAAGTATAAAAAATACCAAATGGGGTGTAATTAGGACAATAAGGAGTGCTAACTGGACCAAGGTCTTTCGCTAACTTCTCGAGTAAGCCATAAAAAACCGGGGAATACAAATAAAAGCATTACACGAAACAAGGCCGCTGAAATCATAAATAACTTGATTTAGTGCAAATTGTGAAAAGCGAAACAGATCATGTGCAAGTGAACGTTGTGGGACAGGCTAAAATTAAATAAAATATTAGACGACTTGCCGGACAACGTCGCCATTTGAATGCTTCGCTGCCTGCCAGTAATTACTGCTTCAGTCAAACGAATTCATTTATTTTTTCTCAGAAAATGCTGAAAGCGTTGCTTTTGTCTATAGTATAAACGATATTTGTGCCATCGTTAGAGAAAATGATAAACGAGAATTGCGACAAAACTTTTGAGCACAACTTTCTATGGCAGAAACAAAAGTTGAATAATTTGAATAATTGTAGCGAGAGAATTGAACTTTTGAACCAATCAATTGATACGGCATTTCACGGGAATTTCCAAACAACATCTCTCCCTTCTTGGCAGCTTAAACATTTCAAATTTGTAAACTCATCCCGGGCGAAACACTTTAATTAATAAACCTGAACCTGCTGAATCAACATTTTCACAAATCATTTTTTCGGACCACCCCGCTGCGTTATTTCCACCAAGTCATTAGTTTAATTAATGGCCTGGTCCAACTTTTGTGCAGCCAAGTGCCACGGGCAGGCACACACAGTTTCCCGCTCGCCTGGTGTTGAGTTAATTTTTTGTAAATTCATTTCCAAGACGCAGCTGAGAGCTGTCACAAATTTGGAGTAACACTTTCGGTGAAAAGTGCAGTTCATCAAGTGCTCCTACGCCACCCAGCACCCAGCACCCACCACCCACGCTGGCAATAATTTCCCGTGCCGAGAGGGCGGTTACAGAAGTACTTCACTTCTGGGCCCTTGAACATTTCCCCGAGTGGCACCAAATTGGAATTGGAGGCGCGAAAGCGGCTGGGTTGAGGGTTAAGGCAATCAGAGCGAATGGTATCTGTCGGATGCAGTTGGTAGGATCATGTGAATGGGAATTAATGGCCACAGGAGCGAAGAATCCCCAAGACTGTTTATCATGCTTTCACGAAATCAATAAATAGAATGTAAATATGCGTATGCAGATTGTACAAACTGTTTCGCTTGGGTTTTCTTTCCCATTTAACCACACTTTGCTTAGCAAACTTTCACAACTTAAATATTCCAGTCGCCGCTTGAACTTTGCCTTTTGCCGGGGAGCTCACCACATAAACTGGACTCTGTGCCTGATCTTCGGCTATTGCCGCACTCAAAGAGCCAAAGTCCGACATGTCGCAGGCGCAAAGAAGTTCCTAATACAAATTGGCCCAACTTTCGGACTTGTCAACGGCAAACGGGCCACCACCAACTTTGCTGTGTACTCTCGTATTTTGACAAATGATTTGCGTCTCTGCGGCCCAAAATAAACTGAGGACCAAAAAATAAAATGAAATTCCTGCCAACCGAGAAAAGTAAAATATAAAGCTGCGAAAACCGAAGAGGAGCAGCGAAAACTTTGATTTTGGAACTTTATCCACCGAAAACTTTCCCACCCATCGACCCATAGAAATTTTACAGGACACTGAGTTATGAACATGACTTGTCAGAAAATACATTAAAAGTGTAAAGTAGTGGAGCAGTCAAGTTAGGAGAAGGAAAACAATCATTTAGTAGCCAGCAAATTTTGCCCCCTCCCGCCTAACTAAAAAGCATAAATCATTGAACTTTTACAGCTCCCGCTCCAGTGCCGCAGCGCCTCGGCTGGTGCGTTGGAAAACATCCATCAATCATTTAGCCGGCTTTGCTGCTGTCTTGATTTTAATTTGCAACAAGGCTCGCCCGCACACACGCTGCCAAATCTCTAGGACTTTTGTTGCAAGAGGCGTGGAGCGTGCTCAAGGCGTGTTTTCCACGTTCTCAAAATTGATAAGCCAGCTGACTAGACTGCCAAAGCACTTGTCTCTTCTTGTGGTGCGCCAGCCGAGTTGATTCACGTTGAGTTGCGCTTTTCACGGCCTGTCACTGCGGTTTTCCCCAACGATTTTCAGAGCCCCAACGAGGAAAAAATCACCACATATGCACAGAACCAGCTGCAATGTGTCACTGCTAATTTGTGAACAGAACAGCAATTATATGGGGAATATTGTATGCTCTACTACTCCAAGTTTCTGATAAATATAAAAATAAACCATTTTTACGATAGCTTTAATGCCCGCTTACCAAACAGAGGGTTCCCCTTTATTCGCGAAACATTCTTAAACAACATTGTGAGACCTTTTTCTAGGGAACGAAAACATTTTGATAGATGGCCTCTGTCGCAGCAGCAAACAAAGCAGAAAAACGAAATCAAAATCCAGAACACAGATAAGCCCTTTTTGCCGGGAAAATGTTCTGCTTTTTATCGCCCAACCACGTGCCAACCCGCATTTGGACACGCCCTCTGAGGGGGGATAGAAAAATGTTGCCTCGGCGACAACTTCCGCCTAACTGCACTTCAACATGTCAATTTTTCTTTTGCGCCCGCCGAGCAGATGGATGGCATGGATACAAAATACCAAGCAACCCTCGGCCAAAACGCCTACGAAAATGTCATTCACAGATCAACTTGCATGTGTGTGCCTTGGTATTTACCCTCAACGCTTCTCCATCCTATTTTTTGCACTCCAAGTCACTTGTCATGGACGCCTTTTGTCTGCCAAAAGCCCCAACCCATCCAGCAGAACAAAAAAAACGCCCGATGTGATGGGGTGAGCGCCGCTTTAAATCATAAACACCTTGTTAGTGCAACAACTCGACACTTTGAACGTGACATTGATGCCTGTTTTTGTGTGCTAGGGCCGGGGCCGGGGCCGGGGGACCCAAACCCCGAGCAGTTTCCGTGTCTCAAGCCTCGAAAAACAAGCGGACTCCGGCCGGATGGTCGGCTTTTCGGTTGTGGCACTTGGGCGTGTGAGCCCGAGGCGATGGTGCTTCCATGTGCAACTTCCTGCCGATAACCTTTTCCCCACATGCCACATGCCGCATGCCACAAAGGCCTTATCGCTTCGCTCTTGGCCAAGAGGCAGCCATGAAACAGGCAACTGCAGACACCAGCAGTTCAGGCCAGACACTCGTCCTTAATTAGCCAGCACGGCCCGGTGTGAGGCTTAAAGCGAGCATTAAAGTTTTCCCCAAACATTGAATCTGTTAGAAGTTTATGTTTATTTAATATAGAAAGCATTGTCAATCCTTTGAGGCAAAAAAAACAAAAAAAATTCTAGCTTTGACCCAAAACGGACACCTGTCAAAGGTTCTCAAACGTTGCAAATTAGAGAACATTAGGGAGTCAAGTAAAAAATCCAATTCAAAAAGGTTCGGCTTTCGGTAGATAGCCGGAATGTCAAGAGCACTTTGAAATATATAGGTAGCTATTGTAATTTGTATAGTTTCGAGGATGTGGGGGGGCTGGGTTGGGCTACAATGGGTTTTAGTCCAATTGAAGTGTGTCAGTTGTTTGGCTGGCTTTTGTTTGTGCATTTGACAGGACTTTATGTTGAAATGGAGCCGGAGGCAATGCGACCGAAATTCCTATCCTCACATGGAACCATTACGGAAATTGTAATAGTTTAATCGAAATGTCTTTACCATTAATGCAAATTGCCTGATATTTTGATTTGATTGCGAATAAATTGCTAAGAATTCTAGTGATATTTGTAAAAGTTTGGGTAACTTGTATTCCCTTTAAATTTGTGTGAAAACCTGTTGGAAAGTTTTGCGACAACATTTTCATTATCACATTGTCGCACTTGACTCTTTTAAAGACCCATTCGAGGGCCCGCCTGCAATCAAAGTTGAAAAAGGTTGCCACACACGCAACCCGTCCGTATGTGCATTCAAAATGGCTGCCGCGTCACTTCCGCTAAGTGCTGGCACCGGAGCCTTTTGGTCCATTCAGTGTTTGCTCTTGGCCATCAAAGCTTTGGGGGACAAAACTTTTCAGCTTTATTCAGCCCTTGCTGTTGCTGTAGCTGTTTTCCTTTCGCTCCGTATTTTTTTTTATTCGGGCTTTATTTCGCATAATTTTTGTTTTTTTGTGTGTGCCTTTGTGCAGGCAGGCAGGAGAGCCTTTGACGCCTTTTGAAAGCCAGTCACCTGGGTGTGCGAAAATGTGTGTGTATAGTATGTTCTCTAATTGTTTGTTTGTTTGCTGCCGCTTTTGCCGCTGTCATTCCTTCACAGCCTCTGCTGTTGTATTTGCTCGCTCCGCACACTCCGCACACAACGACGTCCTTTGTTTAGTTTTTACGTCTGGCCAAATCCGTAAGGCAGCTCGTAAAGTTAAGCAACAACAATAAAGCACGAAGAGCAACAACTAAATAAGGCATATGGCCAACAACAATGGAGCCCTGCTCCTTCCCCTTAACTTGTTTTATTTCTTCATGCTCAGGCTTAGTTTTTCCCCGGCTCCTCAAGCCGTTTGTTGTTGTTATATTACATTTTTTTTTGAGGCTCAGACAACTTAATGCTATTTGCTCTACTCGCACACACACACACAGACACACACACGAGGAACAAAAAAAAAAAAGGATGAAAAAACACCTTGAGCACACGCCACCCCCTCAAGTGTCCCTTTTTGTTTGGAGTTTTTAACAACTTAAGCACGTCGTCGGTATTGGTTTTTCCAGGCGCTATACTATATAGCGCCACTCCTTTCCTCTGATTTTCCTCGGCTCCTAGTCCTAGTTATTTTTTCCCTGTACTTCCTGCCTCTGCCGTTTTGGCCTTTGTGAAAATAATCACGCGCGCTTTGAGCGAGCACCCTTAGTTTTTGCCCGCTTTTGCGGATTTTCCTTTGCTTTTTCACACTCGGCTACTTCCGCCGCCTGCCTGGGCAAATAGTGGGAAACGCATCTATTGTTTTCTTTTAATTTGCCCAGACTTGTCAAATGTTGAGATATGTATTTTTCTTTTTTTATTCAATTTTCCACAGAATGGGGTAAGTGAAGTGAGTGGTTTTGCAGGAGACGGGTTCATTCAATTGATTTATTGCCAAGGGTGAGGGTGGGGCAAATAAATGTGTAATTAATTTTTACTTTTCCCTGGCGTAATGAATGCATCACTCTTTTTAAATTGGTATTCGCCGGGCTCCAATGATCAATTATTTATGTAATATTTGCCAAACAAAACTCAATCAGGGGCACTTAGGGCCCACACATATGTACACCTGCCTGTTCTCGGCGAGTGGCAAACCTATTAACTTTCCCGCCCTCCTGCCTCTTCCTATGGCTTTTCCCGCTTCTGCTTTTCTCCTGCAAAGGACATTTATCGCTGGCAGCCGCGTGTGTGTGTGTGGAAGCACTTTGTTGCTTAATTGATTTTAATACAACTACCGCGCATCGTCCTTTCTAGGGGCCAGGCCAGGCCAGGGCAGGGCAGGAGCCTTCCGCATCCCTCAAGTGAGCCGTTCGCCTTCATAGTTCGAGTTCGAGTCTATAAATTGGCTTTTTCCTTTCCCTTTTTGCAGATGCAGCAGCTGCCTGTCCATTTCCCATTTCCATTTCCGTTTGCAATTGCAGAGAGCACAGGCCAAGGATGAAGTAGACGAAGTAGTCGAACTTCCAATTGGAATGGGCAGAAGAAAGTGGCAGTGGCAGTGGCAGAGGCAAAGGCAAAGGCAAAGAAAGTGGAAATGCCATTTATTGAATTGTATAAATTCCTATACATTGACAGCCACTGTTTATTCTGCCCAGCCAAGTGTTCATGTGTGTGCAAGTGTACTGTTTCCCTGCTTTTTTTCATCGTTACACAGACAAAAATTCGTTGCTTCTCCATTTGAGGGAAACCTCCAATTTTGAAGAGAAAATATCTCGAAATATCCACTCATTTTCTCTCAGTGCATGCGGATGTGTGTTTTGCTAAGCTTTATCGCATTTGCATGGCAAAAGTCTTGAACGGAGTAGGGTCAAGTGGCTGTGTGCCCGCCCTGGGGTCACTCATTTGTTCTTTTGATTGCAGAACGTTTTTGCTCGTTGCCTGAGCTTTTGTTGTATTAGTAAAATAAATTACCATTTAGTGCTTTTTGCCACTTGCACACAAACACCCACACACCCGCACACACACACACGTCCACGAGGCACGGAAACGGACCCACACAGACGCAGAGCAACCCCTTTGGCTGTCACACATGGCCGAGTGTGTTGTCCTTTGGCTGGGAAATGAAATTATTGCCAGGGCTTTTGCATCCGCTGGTTTGCCGGATTATAAGCCACCATCTGTATCTGTTTGTATCTCGGTGTGTAGCCTGTATGTGAATATAGTATGGGTGTGTTTGTATGGGTATCTGTGTGAGCAAGTGCAGGCCATAATAAATTGCTAGCAATCGCATTTCCGTTTCTTTATGCGCTTCGATTACGTTGCGCTTTACTTGCGCCAATTCTTTTCTTTCCCTCTCGTAATTGAATATATAATTTTTTGTTCCCTTGCTCACACACACACACACACCCACCCACATGTCCCGGCTGCCATTTGAATATAAATTGTTTTATCTGCGCTGCAAAATATTCATTTCAATTTATTTTACTTTCTTTCATTCGGTGCGATTGCCTTCGCTGGCGTCTTCGACCCCCTTCCACAGCTTCCGGTTCATTTTACTGTTTTTTGCTTCTGTTTTTGTTTTATTTAATAAATTATTTATGCATTGTCATTTCGGCGTCATCCGGCTTTCCATTTTCTATGTGCACACGCAGCTAAGTATGCAAACATCTCTGACTCACAAACTCCTGATTACTCAGCGAGGGGGTGGGTGGAAAATTGCGTCGGGTGGAAATTGTGGTACATTAAACAGCTGCGTCGGCTTTGATAATTCAACTCAAGAGTTTTGACTCAACTTTTGCAACCACAAATCACACAAAAACAGAGGGTATATTGCTGGCAGAATATGTGGAATTTTGCCAAAAGCTGTTGGTTAAATTTGAAGGCTTTTAATAATTAATACGAGTATTAATTGAACACAATTGACAGAATTTTTAAGTGTAAAATGAATAAAATATCTCTAAAATCAGAGGAATGGGTATGCGTAATATGTATACCATAATTCCCCCGCTCTTGCTTTCACAACTTTTTGGTTGTAAGCCAAAAAGCATATAACCTAACATGTCCTAAGAGCCTGGGCAAATTTAACTTTTGACTTTCTCGTACTCATCCCCGTCTTTTGTTTACTTTTCTTTGCAGTGCCAAGCAAGCCCCAGAACCTCACCGTACTCGATGTGTCGGCCAACAGCATCACCATGTCCTGGCATCCGCCGAAAAACCAAAACGGAGCCATCGCCGGCTACCACGTCTTCCACATTCACGACAATCAAACTGGTGTGGAGATTGTGAAGAATTCTCGCAACTCGGTGGAGACGCTCATACACTTTGAGCTGCAGAACCTACGTGAGTTTCTAGTGCAGTAATTCAGTGTAAAACTAAGTCAGCAATTAAATGTTAATCATCTTAACCCATCGATCGCCCCCGTAAAAGTGGCCATCAAAGGATGCTTAAATCGGGCTGAGCCCTCGTCAACATCAAAATGTCAGAAATTGAACGCCCACGGCGTTCCAAAACTCCTCTGAAGCTCCTTCCAACACCATACCAGAGGCTTTTCCTTTGGAAAACCCTTGAACCTGCCGCGAGGAGCTATTATTAACTCTAATTGAAGCCCCAGTCAAATTGTTTGCCAGCTCGCCTTGCCTTGTAATTAAATAGTTTCAAGTGCTTGCTGCCACTCGCTTGCCACTTTTTGTTTGTTAACAACTTTTGACGCTTATAATTATACACCCGGAGCTCAGCCGCGCCCACCTTTGCGAATTTTCCTGATTAAAGCGCGTCTGTTTTTAGGCCTCGGGGGTTCGGCAAGCATCCGCGAGATACAACAGAGAGTTCTGGTTAGAATTTAGCATTAGAAGCCACTTTCGGGGGTCTCTGAGCTATGCAATTAGCGAGCAACAAAGTTATGCGCCGCATTCCACATGCACCCACATTGTTTAATTTAATTACACGACTCAGGTGCGCCCTACACCTGCATCTGCAACTGCATCTCCATCTCTTGCCCCATCTTTTCTATGGGAATTCCAAAGGAGCAACATTTGCGGCATGCAGGCTGGTTTATTTTTCCACCAACCGCCGCTGCCGCTGCCGCTGCCGCCGCCATGGCGACTTTTAATTAATTCCAAATTTAATCCAAGTAGGTGACAGCAGTTCTTGTTAATTAAATTCAATTAAAGCGATGGCTCCGCCTGAGGCAGCGCTTCGCCCTTCAGCTATTGCATGAAAAATCAATTCGTTGTTATTGCGGCCGCTGTCGCGTGCATTTCTGTTGAGTAAAATTTAATTATAAAGCTGAAGCTGAAGTCTCATTTTCTGCCTCCGGTCTCCCTGCTCCTGTTACACGCGCTGACGTGGCTCATAATGGACACAGAGAGCAACTGGATGCCGGAGGGCAAAAGGCGGAAGCAGGTGCACTGACAACCAATTTGAATGCAACTGACATTCGCTGGAAGTGTTTGCCACCAATAAAAACCTCAACTGTCGCATCAGAAAACTCTCAAAGGGCAAATTAAAGGCTCATATATACTTGAAAGCAAATGAATAACAAGAGATGAAGGAAATATTAATACCATTTACTAGCTTACACTGTTTTCGAGGCTCTTTAAATGTTTAATACTTTTGACAGGACCCTACACCGACTACCGAGTGATTGTGAAGGCTTTTACGACGAAAAACGAGGGAGAACCCTCCGACCAGATTGCCCAAAGGACCGATGTGGGAGGACCCAGCGCCCCGGCGATTGTGAACCTCACCTGCCACTCGCAGGAATCGATTACCATACGCTGGCGACGGCCCTACGAGTTCTACAACACGATCGACTTTTACATCATCAAAACGCGATTGGCTGGCCAAGATACGCATCGCGACATCCGGATAAATGCCTCGGCCAAGGAACTGGAAACGGCGGTAAGTGGCAACCATATTTCTAAGCCGATGGCTATTGAAATCGAATATAAATACGAGCAGTACAATTTTCCAGAATTTGAGGAGATTTAAAAGCGCAGAAATGTTGAGGGCCGGGACTGATTGGGTCTCTTAGGAGCAGAGCGCTCGTATTTCATCCGCAGGTTGCCAGACACGCGTTGTTAGCAACCATTTTATGGCCCTGCCAAGTTGGCAACATTGTTGCTCCCCTCGCCCCCCCGCTCGGCCATGTGATATGTCAATCGTGTCGGCTTATCGCAGCCATTTGGCCGGGTACCCGGCATTAAGAAAAACAAACGAAATAAAATGCGAAAACTGTTCCATGATAAACTGCCTAATACACAGAGATATGCATACAGACCGGACAAAATAAAATGCCGGCAGTAATAATTGCATTTTTATGCAACAAACGGCATAGGGCCCAAGCCCACCTGCGATGCTAAAAGTAAATTTTTCACAACAATTTCTATGGCGAAAAGTGCACACACACGCGAGTCGGGGTTTTCGGGTGCTGCATACTTTTCCGCTGCATCGCAACCGCACGGGCGGCGGCACACAAAGAGGCACACAAATGGATGCGTGGGGCTTACCCACCTGAAAAATAAATTAAATTTATGTTGTTTTTCCTGTCCGCCTTTGTGTCGTTACTTCCTTTTTTATTTAGCGCCCGAAAAGGGACAGCAAAAATGCCGAAAAGTAAATAAATACAACACAACAAGAGGAACGGGGATAGCTATGTCGTGGGGAATGCGGCGAGGCAAACAAATTTCCCAACAATAAAATGTTATCATACACATAGCTGACTTTTTCCATATCTCCGAAAACTGCAAGCTGGAGTTTTTTTTTGTTGCTGTTTCGAACTAAACTATACATCTATCTTTTTGCTGGCTACTCTGCAGAGCTCTGTCGCCTTCCTTCGACATTGTGCGGCAATTTCGTTTACGTGTTTGTTTTGGTCAGTTGAAAATATTTTGTAATTGAAATATTTCGTAGCGACAAACAAGCTTTTTGTTGAACAACCAAACAAGAGGAATGACAATAATTTTGTAACTCGGTTTCCATTGTTAGTTTACACCCAAACGGAACAGGGACTTGTTCCTGTTCACTTCCAGTCGAAGTGAAATATATTCGCTAAAAAGCCAATTCTGGGAATTTTAATAAAATCAAAGGAACAAAAATAGTATAATCAAAGTGTCTGTACTGGCATATGTAATAAACTTAAAAGGTCTTTTCCCCTTTGCCCTTTAAACACGCTTGCAAGTAACCACATTTTCGCTTTACTTCCAGATGATTCTGCAAAACCTTACCACCAACTCGTACTATGAGGTCAAAGTGGCAGCGGCAACATTCAGTGTCATAAATCCAAAGAAAATGGTGTTGGGCAAATTTTCGGAGTCAAGGATTGTAAGTAGCGCATAAAGATATCAACTGCAAACGCCCGCAAATACTACGAGTATACAAGCAGCCCACCCACACCTGCCACATGGCGGAAGAAAGTTGGCATTTTGTTTTGAAATGGGCCAAATGCAACGCGGAGATAGAGGAGCGAGAGGGCGTGGCAAGCCATAAAGTTGGCAGCCTCGGCGTTGTCAGTTTCCGTATCAGATTACATGTCCAAACGGGAAGCGGGCTGCAGGAAAGTTATTTGGTTGGAAAAATGATATCGTGCCAGTATTTCGTGTGCTTCCAACCTGTGAGTCATTCTATATCCAGGCATTTAAGGTCGGGTTGCCCTGTTTCATCTCCTTGGATATCCATGCATTATTGAACCGGGCCCCGGGGCGTATGCGTAATGAGAGGCTTATGCGCATTTAATGGCCTCAACAACAATGGCCTAGCTGCGTTCGTTTATTGACATTTAGGGCCCAACTCCTTCAACTTGTCATAACAACATCCTTAATGACATTTCGCACACACACACACCCCAACACACGTGCCGGCCGCAAAGTTTGTTGCATGCATAAAATATAATCCAAAGTTGTGGCAAAAATATAGCAATTTAGTTGACCTCAAGTTGGGAGGGACAAGCAGAGCAACAAAAACCGCAGTGACACGCCCTCATAAGTATGCAGCAATATTTTTTGTTACTCAGCCCCACCCCTAGCCGCAGCCCCATCGCCCCCCTTTATTTCCCAAAAACTCATTCATAATTCATTGCTGCTGCCGTAGTAGTGGCAGCTGTAGTTGTTGGCCCCTGCCGGACTGCCTGAATTTCAAGTGGCCTGCACCTTTTGGCCGCATTTACATGGCCCGCTGCCACTTTCCGCTTAGCGCACACCACGTCCCCGGCAAATGGCGCTCATTTAAATCCTTTTGGGGCTTTGTTTTTTGTGATTTTTCCCCCTCGCCAGCAAGGATCGTATGCAAAAAGGCGGAAATAAACAAAAGCAAATAAAGAGTGCACGAAAAACCAACAAAGGGAGCAAAAATCAACAAAAATATACCTCGAATATAATGATAACAGAGGCGCACACACACTCGTATTTGTTGAGCGAACGCTTCGCAAGATTACTTGCATGGCGGGGAAATATACATACAGGATCATGTCGTGTGTGTGCTTGTTTTTTTTTAATATTTTTTGGGAAAATTAGTTTGCATATTTGCTCGAACTCTATCTCAACTTTATTCGATTTTTCCCAACAGATACAACTGCAACCGAACTGCGAGAAACTGCAACCTCTGCTGCGGCAATCGCATAATGACTACAACCTGGCCGTTTTGGTGGGCATCATCTTCAGCTGCTTTGGCATCATTCTGATCATCATGGCCTTCTTCCTGTGGAGGTAAGTGGCGCTCTATGCCTCGATATATGTATCTAAAAATAAAGCCATATGGTGGGAAACAAGTGCAGCGCCGAAGCCAGCTGCCTCTCCTCACATTGTCGCGTGCAGATCCATAAATAAATGCGGGCAAAGTGTTGTCAAAGTGTTGAGTGCAAAGCACTGTCCTCCCACTCCATTTTCGATTCGGTTTAAAAATAAACCCACGACAACAAATCAAGTCAAGTCGCCGCAGCCATCTGAATCTCTAATTTTAAACCGTAACATACAGAAAAGAAATATATAGTATACCATTCCAAAGGGGTGCACCGAAAACAAATCGCTTATCTCTAGTAAATTGGGATCCCCGATTTCATTTCCAATTTTAATCCCTATACGAGGGTAAAAAGCGTGCACCGTGAAGCGTCAATAATATCATTAAAACAAATGCTTAACCAATTAGTGGAGCAGAGTCGCCGGTATTAATTAACATAAGAAGGGAACACAAATACAAATAGAGATACTGGAAAAATCCCCTTACCGTGTCCATTCCGACCAATCCATTATTAAGGAAATATCTCCCATTTTCCATATTCAGAGAAATGTTAATTAAAATTCAAATCGCAAAAAAACAAGAGTCCGAAAGGCAACGGCAAAGGCAAAGCCAAGCCAGAGACAAAGACAAGCAAAACAATTTTAAGTTACTTAAAATCTTTATTAAATGTAAAAGTGGTTAACCCATTGCCCAGCCAGTACCCGGTCCGTACCCTTGGGCCACGCCCACGCCCACACCCGTTCCCATCCCCGCGACCCGCAGCCGGGCAACATTTGAGACGACAAAATGTGTAAGGAAAATGAAAAGCGTTGGGTAGCCAACTTCAATGGAAAGAATTTTTGCATATTTTCTGTCGAAGCGATTTTTTATGCTGCCGCGAATATGCCAAATGAAAGTTCCCCGCCAAGTCCCCAGCACCCCCGCCCCAACACCACAAGCCCCACAATTTACCCCTTCTCGAGTTCTCTAACAAATTAATGCCATTTTATTTATTTTTTACAAATACCCTCCGAGCAGAGCAGAAAGCATAACAGCGTGAGAAACGGGAAGCCGAGCAGCAGGCCAGGGTTGGGAGTGTTGCCATCCCATTTTTCAAGTTACCCAAGTTTTAGAGCGGAAAAAATTATATTTTATTAAGCAAACAAAGGCGAATTTCTACAATTTCCTTTTCAATGCAAACAAATAAAAAGTGAAGAGCCGCTTGCGATGGGGAAACCAGAACAAAAGTCACGCAAAAAAATAAACCAAAGGAGGTAAAAAGAGTTTAAATGAAAGGGGCCAAGAAAAGGGTTTGCGTTTTATGTGGGGGTGAGAAAAAATCTTGCAGAACTCAATCCGCGACTCTTGGCGAAATCATTTACATTTACAGTGCACTAATCAACGTTTAGTGGCCGCCACTGGAGGCCTGAAGGGGCCACAAAAAAAATATATATTAAGTGTATATATAATGGCAGTGGAAAAATCCAGCTGAGTGCAGAAATTATTTCAATAACTGCCACTACTGGGGCCTCTGGGAGGTTAACTAAGTCCTGGCCACACACTAGAAGGCAACTTTTACGCTAAGTGAAAATACTTTTGGAATTTCTTGTGCCAACAGTTTGGTGCTGCACCAGCGATAAGTATCTTTCGCTGTTGGAGATTTGAGAACTCGGCAAATTGACTAAGTGCCTCGGTTAAGCTGAGCTTACTTATTAACTCTGAAATAGTGGCCAGAATGAAGGCTGGGATATAGTATATACTTTTGATGCAAAAACCTCTCGATAGGGTATTGCAACGTCCACAAATTTGTGTCTAGTGTGTGATATTCCATTCGCATTCCGACACCGAAATAACAAAATGAAAGCGAAGAAAACTTTTCCCCTTTTTCTGGGCCCTGCCCGCATGTTGCCTTGTGCGTTGCATACGTTCGAGTATACTATATGTATTTCATATCTGATGCAGTTTGGGAACATTGTTTTTGTGTCGACGGCTTTATTTGCCAGGCAGCGTGTGCGCGTGTGTTTCTCGTTTTTCCCATAGAACTTTTCCCTATGTCAAAAATAGAATGGCCCAAGTCTGACAAGAAATTGTTTTGGGCAGGGTATTGGTAACTTTTGCCAAAAAGTTCAATTTCATGACAGCCATGGAAATACTCGTAGGTTGTGTGCAAGTAACAAACAAAAAGTGGGTTGTCCCTCCCCCCTCAACTTTTGCCCCATTGGCACTGACTGTATCAACTCCTCCAACTGAAACAAATACCAATAACGAAGCCCGACGTTATCAACTTTTCAAGTCGGTACGAGTATTTGCCCCATTGCGCTAATGCCAGCCATGTTGCGGAAGTTGTTTGCCGCTATTAAACGTTTACCAATATCGATACTGTATATGGCAACACGTCGACTAATTGATTAATTGATGAGACGCCGGGGCAGTCGTAAAAAGTTTCGAAGCTTCATTACAAACGAAGGGTGGGGTAAAAAATGCATTAACTTTGCAAATACTTGACTTATGTGACTATCTCAAAAGGTTAAATCAATGTCGTTTGTAGATAAGCATGACTCTAGGGATTATATAGTATTGCAACTGGAATAACCACAGTAGTCTCTGGGCAAAGCCAATTAATGAAAATAGGTATCCGAATGTCTATAAAGAACACCATTAAAATATGTAGAATACTGCAACTATGAAAGTGTATGCATAGGAATAAAATTCCGCAATTAACACAAATTATTTGGGGTTTATGATTTTGAATTCCAACTTGAAGTGGATTATTTTTATATCATGAGTAATTTAAATATTATTTGCTCATGCTTATGGCAAGAACTTTAGAAATATACAAGGAAAAATACTGAAAATAACAAATTATTTTGGGGTTTATGGTTTTAAATTCCCACTTGAAGTAGGTTTATTCATATGTCATAAGTAATTTAAATGTTATTTGCTCATTGGTGTAGAAGTTTAAACTATGAGAGAAGATCCATTAAATTTAAATAGTTAATAATATAAATTACTTTGACTGTTCCTGATATTTTGAACATTTTTGGGCTAAACAATGAGTTACCTAAAGTAAACGTGACTTTTGTCATTGTTTCAACCTGTAAATCAGGTAGTACTAGGCACATTCAAGTACATGTTTGTAACTCATATGTATTTATGTAGGTAGGTCTGCCCCAGCTGGGAAATATCACTGGGGGCCTTATCAAACAGCTGTTGCAAAGCTCAAAGCTCGCTCTCCCGGCTGCCTCTTGGGGGATATACAGGGTGATCCGATGTATCGTCTGGGGCTGCCAGCACTCGAATTTTCACCTGACACGCTGGGGCCAACCCTGTATGCCCGCGCTCTCTTGGGCCAAAGATCGGGGGCCCAGCAAAAGCTCTGGCAACCCGCCGATCGGCAAATGACAAGAGTTCAGTTGTCCAGAGAGCGCCTCCAAGAGCAGCACCCTGCTCCGCGTCGCGACAATTGATAAAGTTTATCAATAAAACATTGCCCCAGGAAGATTATCCAAATAGAGGCCGATAAGCGGACGGCGACTCCAGACTAATTTTAATCTTGTTTGTTTACGCTTTGTGTTTTTGACCGCGTGCCTTGTTATTTGTTTATAACGTCACACAGTGCTCGAGAGTGTGTTGCGTACCGCGATCGTTTTGCAAGTGCCACAGCAGTGCATTGCATTGCCAATATGACGTAATTTGTGTAAATATGTAGGCGCAATAGCTGGGGAAAAAACGAGGAAAATCAACCGAGCCCATGCAATTCTAGAGAGCAGCGAGACACTATGTCAGGTGGCGGGGAAAAGCAGCGCATGCTGCTGCAAGCTGCAACACCACCAACAGCAACAGCAACAGCAACGCCAAGGTTGTTGCGCCGCAAATCGCAGCGTGGAAATTGGTTTACGTAAGTTTCGCGGAAAATGATCATTGAGCAGGTCGTTTAGCGCCGTCTCACGTGTTCGTCTCGAATGGAAATAATATATTGTATGTAGAAATGATAGAAACACTAATAACCACAAGTCTGTCTGCATACGAAATGAGCGAATCGAATCGGAAGTTGGCCAAAACAAAAATAAATCGCATTTTTTGGTGCGTAATAGAGTCGGAGGGGAAAACAACTGTCGTTGGTAAACAACAACACAGCGAGGGGAGAGCCGTAGACATCTAGATTTCATTGGAAACAAGAAAAACATATGTTAATGTATGTGCATACAGGCTGGGGAGAATTTTGTATTTTTTAACCCGGTTTTTTTCCCCCCCATTTATTTATTTACTATTTTTTTTTTATTGTGCGACCAAAATAAGCAGGGCGGAATTTCTGGCCCAAGTTGATAAGAAATATGGAAACAATTATCGATGCTCTCGATTCCGGCCACTTTTGTTTATGCCCCAAAACTTCGCAGAGTAAACAAGCGATTCTGTGAAAAATTCCTGCGAATTGCTTACAACGACAGATCAGAATCGCGCCCTAAATGCAAAGAGCCAACATTGTGTCTTTCATTTTTTATCATTACTTGGAAGGCGACCAAAAGCCGGGAATGGGAACAGTGCTTGATAAGCAGTCGTATTCACTCAGTGCCTCGCCCCATTATAGCCTACAATTGCGGCAATCATTTAAAGATTGTGTGTATCCCAGAGATACTATTTGCACTCAATCAAGTGCCAAGTTCTGCTAGGAGATACACTGGACCAGTGCACGGGACTCGGCACTTTCACCCAAGGCCGGGTTGCAATAAAACACGGGGCGGCAAGTTCCAAAGTTTCCCCAAGTTGCGGAGGAGAGTGGACTTCACTTTCTTCGGCGCCTCGGAGTGCACTTGTGCGAAAGTTTTGTGCTCCTTGTAATCGCTTAAGCCAATTACAAAACTTAACCTCAATTTGTAGACAGAAACAGGGTTGGGCCGTGCAATTGTACGGGCAATAATGCCCCACCTCGGCCATTGTCGTCACTCATTTAGAGTGGCTTTGCTCTGATATTTTCCCCAGACTTTCAAATTTCCTGCCCCAGCATCGGCGCTCGCAAAATAATTTCCTTATGCCTGGCTGCAGTTGAAAGTCATTAGTACTGAACACAACTTGCCACCCACTTTTCCAACGATGTCCGTCCATTTTCCTGGCTTATTTATGCATTTTGATTTTGTTAAGAGCTTTCCGGGCCACGCCCAACTGACACCTTGCCCAGATTTCCGCAGACTGCAGCTGTTTCATAATTTCCACAGTTCACAACTTTGGCCAGGAAAATTGTTTTCTCAATCGGTCAAGCAAAATGCAGTTTTCTTTCAAAGGTGTTTTGGCATAATGAAAGGATCCCCGAGTACATTTGTGGCCGGTCAGTGTGAATTCCGCTCTACTTATTGCCACACCTAACAGGATTATGGCTTTATTTTAAAGGATGTCTTGTGGCCACTCAGATTGAGGTCAAGAAACACTGAGCCCAGCCTGAAGTGTTTCTTTGACATTTGGTGCTCCTTAAAATGCCAAAAAGTAATTAACACTCTCCATCTTTTAACTCCTTTCAGCAGAAAGTGCTTCCACGCTGCCTACTACTATCTGGACGATCCGCCACACCATCCCAACGCCCCTCAAGTCGACTGGGAGGTGCCGGTGAAGATTGGCGACGAAATTCGAGCTGCCGTGCCTGTGAATGAGTTTGCCAAGCATGTGGCTTCCCTGCACGCCGATGGAGACATCGGATTCAGCCGGGAATACGAGGCCATCCAGAACGAATGCATCACCGACGACCTGCCCTGCGAGCACTCCCAGCACCCGGAGAACAAGCGCAAGAATCGCTACCTCAACATCACAGCCTGTGAGTAAAAACGCCTGGTAACCCCGAAATTACAAAGCTAAAACTGATTTGCCCTCCCAATTTCAGATGATCACAGTCGCGTGCACTTGCATCCCACGCCGGGGCAGAAGAAGAACCTGGACTACATCAATGCCAACTTTATCGATGGCTATCAAAAGGCACACGCCTTCATTGGCACCCAGGGTCCCTTGCCCGACACCTTTGACTGTTTCTGGCGCATGATCTGGGAGCAGAGAGTGGCCATCATTGTGATGATCACCAATCTGGTGGAGCGCGGAAGGCGAAAGTGTGACATGTACTGGCCCAAGGACGGAGTGGAGACCTACGGCGTGATCCAAGTCAAGCTCATCGAGGAGGAGGTGATGTCCACCTACACGGTTCGCACTCTGCAGATCAAGCATTTGAAGGTGAGTTGGGATTGAACTACTATTTGTTTTTTGTCAAATAATTTGTTAACTGAATCCCCATTTTCGTATTTAGCTTAAGAAGAAGAAGCAATGCAATACCGAGAAGATTGTCTATCAATATCACTACACCAACTGGCCGGATCATGGAACCCCCGATCACCCGTTGCCGGTGTTGAACTTTGTGAAGAAATCCTCGGCTGCCAATCCCGCAGAGGCCGGACCCATTGTCGTGCACTGCAGGTGAGCACATTGGGAAATTTATTTAACTATCTTCAACCTCATAAACGATTCCCTGTTTCTATTGTTTAATATTTTAGCGCTGGCGTTGGTCGCACTGGCACCTACATTGTCCTGGACGCCATGCTCAAGCAGATCCAGCAAAAGAATATTGTAAACGTGTTTGGCTTCCTTCGCCACATTCGAGCCCAACGGAACTTCCTGGTCCAGACCGAGGAACAGTACATTTTCCTGCACGATGCCCTGGTGGAGGCCATCGCCTCTGGGGAAACCAATCTGGTAGCCGAACAGGTGGAGGAGCTGAAGAACTGCACGCCCTACTTGGAGCAGCAGTACAAGAACATCATCCAGTTCCAGCCAAAGGACATACACATTGCCTCGGCCATGAAGCAGGTGAACTCGATCAAGAACCGCGGCGCCATCTTCCCCATCGAGGGCAGTCGGGTTCACTTGACACCCAAGCCCGGCGAAGATGGCAGCGACTATATCAACGCCTCCTGGCTGCACGGCTTCCGGCGGCTGAGGGACTTTATTGTCACCCAACACCCGATGACGCACACGATAAAAGACTTCTGGCAGATGGTCTGGGACCACAATGCACAGACCATCGTGCTACTGTCCTCGCTCGATGATATAGTAAGTGTTTTTTGAGTTTTTGAAACGAAAAGATCTTATTCGAAAACGTTTTCCCCCAAGAACTTTGCCCAATTCTGGCCCGACGAGGCCACGCCCATCGAGAGCGACCACTATCGCGTCAAGTATTTGAACAAGACCAACAAGAGCGACTACGTGAGCCGTGACTTTGTCATCCAGTCGATACAGGACGACTACGAGCTGACGGTCAAGATGCTGCACTGTCCCAGCTGGCCGGAGATGTCCAATCCGAACAGCATTTACGACTTTATTGTGGACGTGCACGAGCGCTGCAATGATTATCGCAACGGACCAATTGTCATTGTGGACAGGTAATAACGAAACAGTTCGCTTGGCAAACTAGAACTTCTCTAAATGAATTTTTTGGTTACCCCTTTAGATACGGCGGAGCTCAGGCCTGCACCTTCTGTGCGATCTCATCGCTGGCCATCGAGATGGAGTACTGCAGCACGGCCAATGTGTACCAGTACGCCAAGCTGTACCACAACAAGCGGCCCGGGGTGTGGACGTCCAGCGAGGACATTCGCGTCATTTACAACATACTTTCATTTTTGCCTGGCAATTTGAACCTGCTGAAGCGCACGGCGCTTCGGACTGAATTCGAGGATGTGACAACGGCCACGCCGGATCTCTATAGCAAAATTTGCAGCAATGGTAATGTTCCACAGCATATCATACTCCTACAGCAGCAACAGCAACAGCAATTGCAAATGCAATTACAATTGCAACAGCAGCAGTCACAACAACAGAACAACCCAAGCCAAACCAACAGCCAACAGACCACAACAGTCACTCGTAGTCTTAGTGAACTCAATGAGACAGTCAGCACACCAGCAAACGATACTAATTCAAGCCTATTGCCCATTCTGTCATTGTTACCGCCCACAGTTGTTCCATTATCCAATTCATCCACACCACCACCATCACCGCCATCCCCACAAACCATCCAATTGCTATCGCCATCCGACCTGTCCAATCCCACTGTCACAACCGCAACTGCAGCGAGTACAAGTGCCACAGCCGCGACAACAGCAACTGCAACACCAACGACACCAACAGCCACAGCAATTACACCAACACCACAGTCACCATCACAATTGCAACTCGCATCCCCCAACAACAGTTTAACCCATACTAATGTCAATTTCCATAATATTACTAATCCTGCTACTGCTGCTGAATTGATGGAACTCAACTATGAACAACAACAACACCAACAACAACAAATGCTGGCATTGATTCAACAACAAACGCAACTTCAACAACAATACAACACGCACCATCACAACGTTGGTGAAATGCTGCTCAATCCGCCGCCGTTGGAATTAACAACAACCGAAATCCTACCGGATATTTCAACAACACCTTCGCCAACAACGACACACCACCACAACAACAATAATAACATCAATGCCCTCACAAATGCAGCAGCGACAGATGCTCAAAACTTAGATATTGTAGGTTAAACTAAAGATAAATTTACAGAGAGAAATTAAATCATTTTATAAATGTTTAAATATAAATATTTAAATTTAAATCATACGTATACATAGCGATGTATTTATTAACGTTTAAGTCGTTTAAGTGTGAGAACAAAGCGTTTAGCGCATTGTCCATAAATTATTCGTACGCATTGTAAGCTCATGTTTTTTACTCTAATTTATTATCCTCAATTGTTCTACAAATTATCTGTATTAATTATTTTGTTTATCCATACCTTTTATGTCCCCTAGATTTATTAAACTCTTTTTTATCACAAGCATAAACTTAGTCACAAAACAAAACAGCAAACAAATTTAGAAACAAAAGGAAACAGTTTGAGAAAAATCAAGAACAAAATTAATAATCGCAAAACGATAACCGGAAACGTAGAAAAATGCACAAATTGAACAAGTAGACCTAAAGAAATGTTTGTCTAATCATTTAACTATACGGATTGTATGAATAATGTTCGTTAATGCAGGTAAATGCTGCACACACTTGTGCCATGTTTTTTAAGCTCCTTCAAGCTCCTATTAATATAATTATTCTTAGTTGAATTGTCGCGTTTATCAAGTTGATTGAGCACTTTTTGCATTTCGAATTCAGTGTCCGTCCTAGTATCTGTTATCGATCAAAGTTTTGCTTTTTTCCTAAACGTTTTTTGCTACATTGGTTCCACTTAAGTGACTGTCACTCCCGTCTAAGCGAATTAAGCAAACCTAGCAAAAATTATTGCGAATTTAGTAGGTAATGGACAAAATATTGGCAAATATATATCCAGAGTTACGAAGCACTTTGCAACACGGAGCACATCACAGCCAATTGACCCCACTCCCACACCACATCACTGTAAATCCCCCAAGTAAACTACAATTAAATCACGCAGTTGCAGCACCAAGCACAATAGCATCAAAACTAAAATTGTATATAGAAACTTAGCAAGCATCTGCTGGAAGAAATCGACTACTCGTAAGCCCCCCTAAGCTAATAATATTGTAAAAAATAAACAGAAGCGATATCTAAGTGTAAAACTAAAAATAAACGCAAAGTATTATTAAATATACAATTGATGTGAAACAGTGAGATAAAACGCAAACAAAAAAATCCCAATGAAAAACTTGAAATAAAGTTTTGTTTTTCTCTATTCGATGCACAGGGATTCCCCCGTCAAACAACAGCGTAACATTAATCTGTACAGTTCTTAAAGTTAGCCTGGAAAGTGGATAAATATATTAACACTATAGATGTCACTCTGGATTGCCATGTGTTTTAGGATTGGCCAAAGATATTTATCTTAGAGATCGGTGCTGTCCAAATCTCAAAAACACAAACGCACATGGCAGGGTAGAACGAAATATTTTTACATTCTGTGTGTGAAATATGATATATGAATGGAAAACAAAAACATAAAAAAAAGATAAACAAACATGTTTTAAAGACTGGTTTTTTGTACACTTTAACTTGAATAAGCGTGTATACTGATTATGTAAATGAACGAGAGAGGTCCTTCAGTTTCCTTTTAGATTTAACCCGTGCCCATTCAATCGACGTAGTTAGACTACTTGAGGACATAGCAGCGCCTCCTCTCCTAACCCCTCCCGAGTCCCCTTTTATCTGGATCGTATCAAGGCGAAAGCATTTCCAATGCAATCATTTGCCAGCTGATACCCAATGAGCAGCTCCACATATAACCAACTAATGACCAATTTTTGTGAGATTCTGTTTTCTTAGGCACTAATCCGATCGATGATAACTTAGGCTAAGGTATCCATAAACTCATAAACGCTAGAAGGCTTGTAAATTCCCATACTGAAAAGCGGCAGAAATCACAATGCTTCATCTGTAATATAAATATAACGAGAATAACGAGAATCATTTATTTCGATACCGATATTGAGGAACTACGCATTTTAACTGTTGAAACACACACGTATTAGTAGTATGTGCAGTGAGACCATAGGTGGATATTATTTCTACATGTATTTGTGGCGTATGTACAGAATGATGTATGCATGTTCGTGCATCGCAGCCAAAGTAAAAGCTTATTAAACAGCACTCAACTAAGAAGAGTTCTACCGAGGTCCCCCCATTGAAATTGCACACACCAAACACACTTTCGAGCAAATGGAAAACCTTTCCGCGACTAAACTACCTTCACACACTAACTAAAGAACGCAAATAATGATACAAAACCAGTACAGATTATCCAATTGACGGTGTTATGCAATTTATAAATGTGATGAATGTCAAAGTTAAGCGTAAACAATTTAAACACAAATCTGAAAATCCCAAAAAGAGAAAAAAATCCAAAAAAAAAAAAAATGAGCAAGCAAAAAATGCAGAAAAATATCCAAGTAAAGAATCGTAAGAAAGAGCTGAATGTAGCGAGAACTTAAGTAAGCATGCCCACGATTTTAGAGCTAAGCATACGATATAGACGAAGATAAATAGCCCACGGAGACGAGCGGTAGATTTTAATGAGGAACCTAGAATTTCCAATGGGAATGGGGCGTTACGACAGCTTGTAGAGGCCCACACAATTGGCTATCCCAATGGATTCCACATGCAGATCGAAGAATTGTCTCGCGATAAATAAAACAAAAAAATTATGATATATTACTATATGTATATGTACACCTAAGCTACTCGTAAGCCAATGAAAAGTTTAAATGGATGCAAATGGAAATTACGAAAGTAAATATAAATGATACAAAACTTGAATGCGACAAAATAAAGAACATCAAATTGCAAACTCACCCCGCTAGCTTGGCGATTGTGTCTCCACAGTGAACTCGACGTGCATGACTCCGAACTGGCTGCGAGGCAGGACACTTGGGGTCCAGGTTACCAGGACTCCGTTTCCTGACTTCTCCCTTGGGTTCGTTTCGAAAACCACCTTGGCCATGTAGAGCTTCAGTCTTTGGTAAACCGGTCGCTTTCTGGGCTGACCGGGCGCCAGAACCACGCCGGGGGGACGCACATACGGCTGGAACTGACCACCCTTGTGGCACTCAAAGGCGCGGTCCAATTGGATTTCGATCTAAAAGAGGTAACTCGTCTAGAAGTTGATGCTTAATTAACTTGATTGAGCCCACATTTGAGGTGCGAAAGATGCGCCTGACGTTGCAGGTGGTTGTGAAGTGCCACACGTATTTGGTGAGGCCCTTGTGCCTTCCACTGGCTATGGTTTCCAGCTTGTCCAGGCAGCGCCGTTTGATGCCCGCGCTGAAGGTCTTGCAGAAGTGCGAGAAGATCTCCTGCACATAAAATTTGCAAAATTAGGAGTAAGGCCATGTTGCCTTGGTAATCTGCGGCTCACCCTGTGAACGTAGAAGCTTTGCTGCACCTGGCGCTTAGAAATCCCCGCAATCGGCGTCCCGATTGGCCTCAGTTCCTCGTTCAGCAGCTCAATCACATGATCCAGCCACGCGGAGTAGGACAAGGCCGGCTCAACCGCGGCGTTCATGCAAAGGGTGTCCCCCAAGGGCCTTGCCTGCTCAGCTGGATTGTTGACAATCAACTCCCGCTTGGCCGGCAGGGGCGGCTGCTTCCTGGACTTGACTTCCGCCACGATTTCCGAGGCCTTGACGGGCGTCTTCTTCACCACCGCTATGGTGGCCAGTTCAATCGGCATCTGCTCGGCGGGCTCCGAGAAAACAGGGGGGGCTGCGAGAATGTTGTACGGCTCGCTGATCAGAGGCAGCTCAATGTCCTCGCTGCAGAGGTCGATCTGATCCGTGGGCTGGAACTGGTCCATCAGCTCGATGTTGCAGTCGGTCAGCTCGATGGGCTCCGCATACACATCGCAGTTGGCCAGCAGCTGCGAATCGTTGGCGTAGTGCACCAGGGCATTGCTGGCACTGGAGGTGCTCTGGCCAGCACTGGCCGCCTGCATGTTGTCCAGATTGAAGGCGCCATCGGAGAGCTCCGGCAGGGGCAGCTGCAATTATAGAATTTTTATACTTCCACCAAGTTATTGGGGAGGCACACTCACGTCCAGGTGATCGCCGAAGACCAGGATCTCCACCTGCGGATCGAAGTCGTCGACCATGCTGAGGCGCAGGTCCTCCGGCGCCCCGTCGCCCAGGGGCGGCTCCAACTGGGAGGGCATCCAGAAGGACTGCAGGCCGCTGGTGAAGTTCCCGTAGACGCGCTTGCCCTGCGGCGAGCTGAGGATGCCGGCCAGCACGAGCAGCAGGTGGTCGCAGATCTCGTCCTGCATCACCAGCGAGTTGTCCGGCTCCACGATGATCTTCAGCTTCTTGCAGGCGCACGCGTAGGCGCCCTTCTTGGTGGACAGCCCGTTGGCCAGGGCTGTGACGTGCAGGCGGGAGGCGGGGAACGACTCGGAGCGCTCGCACTTCACCGCGAAGGTGGAGGCATTCAGCCGCTGGACCGCCGGCAGGTGCTCCTGCTCCTCGGACGCCTGGCACAGCTCCCAGAGCTGCTGCTTCTGCTCCAGGCCGATGTTCAGGTTCCACAGCACCTCGCGGGTGACCTTGTAGACCTGGGCCCTGGGATACTGGGCGCCCAGGGCCCTGCAAGCCTTCACATGGCAGCAATCCTCCGGAGGAGCTGCCTCCGCCTTCTGGCAGGCCTCCGCATAGCAAACAGCCTTGCTGGAGACCACCGCGGCGTCGGGTTGCAGCGAGAGGGTCACGTCCTGGATGGCCACAAAGCTGCGCGGCTGCTGCTCCCTCTGCTTGGAGCGGAGCGAGAAAACCGTGGACCCGGAACGCAAGGAAACCAATTGCACGGCATCCAAGACGTTTTTGTGCTGAGCGCACTCGCTGTTCCCGCAGCGATTGCCCGCCCGGTTGCCGTTGAGGGTGCCGCAGTGGGCGCACTTCCGCACGCCCCGCATCCCTCGCCTCGATTGGGGGGCAGGAAAATGCAGCAAAATGCAACAAAATACAAGGAATATCCAAAAGTTTCCCGGAACTTTTGGCGCGTCGCGTTTGTTTACAAACAGCCGGTGTTGGAAAACGCGCAACAGCCGGCCCCCAGAAGTTCCATCTCCAATGCGAATTGTTGGAGCAAAACTTTGATTATTCAACTTAAATTAATATAATTAAACGCCTTGCGGCCATGGCACACCCGTCGGAGAAGCGGCCGCGCAAGTACCCCTTCGCCCACATGCGCCTCGCGGACCCCTCCGTGCTGGACACCATCGAGGGAAGGCACAATTGCCGGATCTGTCACCGCTCGCGGAAGTTCTTCTGCTACAATTGCCACATTCCCGTGGGCGATCTCGAGGATTTGCTGCCCCGCCTGCGCCTGCCCCTGCAGGTGGACATCATCAAGCACAAGAAGGAGATCGACGGCAAGAGCACGGCGGTCCATGCGGCCGTCCTGGCCCCGGAGCACGTGCGGATCCACACCTTTCCGGACATCCCCGACTACAGGGAGGAGCCGGGCGTGGTGCTGATCTTTCCCAGCTCCAAGGCCCTGACAGTGCCCCAGCTGTTGGAGCGCAACGTGCAGCTGCAGATCGGCGAGAACTACGGCCTCCCGCCCGGCCATCACATGGGCACCCTGCTGCGCAGGCGAATGGACGAGGTGGAGCTGCCGCTGGAGGATCCCCCAGAGGGGGAGCAGGCGCCGAAGCGCTCCTGGAACCTCGCCAACCTGCCCGTCCGCCGGGCCGTGTTCATAGACAGCACCTGGAACCAGAGCCGCGGCATCTACGCCGACGAACGTGTCCGGGGCCTGCGCACGGTGGTGCTGCAGAACAGACTCTCGCAGTTCTGGCGCCACCAGCGAGGCAGCCCGCGCTGGTACCTGGCCACCATCGAGGCCATTCACCAGTTCCTCCTGGAGGTGCACATCAATGCCTGGGGCCTGAGTGCCACCTACCGCGGCCTGGACAACCTCGAACTCAGCGAGGGCTTCTACCAGCTCTCCGCTCCCCTGAAGGTGCAGGCGCAGGCTCCTCCCCGGGATGCCAGTGAACTGGAGAGGCCCTACGACGGGCAGTACGACAACCTGCTGTTCTTCTTCGCCAACATGTACGATCTCATCCACAAGTACTACGATCACAACGAACTGAAATCCTACAGGCGGCCCATCTAGGTTTTAGGTTTTATATATATTTTCGATTAGCGAAATACACGTTACATCTGGCTACTTCTTCTTCTTCTTGCCCTCGTCCCCGGACTCGGAGCTGGTGGACTTGGAGTCGGTATCGATGGGTTTCTGCCACTTCAAAGGGTTGCGCCGGAAGACCGGCCACGGGGGAATGGTGATCTGAAAGGGATGAATTATAGGGGCTTCCCGGGGGAGACTTGGCAGGGGGACTCACCAGGGAGGAGAGCACGAATCCGGCTCCCAGAATGTAAACGGTCTGCGAAAATTGCTGCACAAAGGCGCCGTAAAGGAGGCCCACAATGCCGAAGGCTATGATGATTACACGGGACCAGCGCTCGGCCAAGCCCTGACCCACAAAGTCCTGCAAAAAAGGGTGGTTCTACCATCTGCTTTTCGTATATTTCACGGCCACTCACCATGTGCGTTTGTATGTCCAGCATTGTGTGAGATTTGAGTTAAAATTTGCTAGGTTTCACGTAAACAATTCGGTTGCGGCACGTCAGCACAATAGAGATGGACCGGACTAAAAAATATCGACATTCGAACAATCGATTGCTACGAATTGGGAATTTAGATCACGCTATACAAAAAATAAATCGATGTTCTAAAACCTTATTTAAATTCAAACTGAAGTTATCGTTGATAAGGAATTTTTCATTAAGTCGTAAATTAAAACATTTTCTTAATATGCGCAATACGATTAAGCAATACCAATTTAGCATAATTAATTCAACTCTCAAAAGTGAAATACGTAACATTAAACATTATATAATTTAAAAGCTATCTATTTAAATTAAAACCACCTGACATCCCTGCTGTTTCCTACTAGTTGTAGTCGTAAATATTACCATCTGATATATTTAAAAATAATTAAGTAGAAATTGAGAAACATATATTTCCATATAAATTCAAGAGACCAACTAGTCATTAATTTGTATTTATCAATAACACAGAACGTTCCCGTTATTGACTGAATTTTATGTTTTCTATATACACACACACAAGTTTAGAAATAATAACGCTCCTTAGAATCGGTTATAAACAATTGCAAATTTAAACATTGGGCTAAAATCCAAACGATTGATAGAACCGACTACTAATCGTTCAAAAAGTCCATCTTTAGTTCTCAGTTTCTACAGGTAGGTTAAACTTTGAACCAACTAAATAGTTATTAGAATATACGAACAAATTTAGTTCAAATAATAATTAATACGTGAAATAATTTTTAGTTTTATTAAATGGAATCTAGGGTTCTTAGATTTCTGATATATTGCCATTGTATTCGGAAAAATTCTGCGAAAAAGTTAGTTTTACGCGTCGATCGGGAAATCAATTAAATACGAAACATTAATATCTATTAGCATATATTTATATTTTAAAAAACATGTTAATATTTCTGTTTACATAGATTGTGGGCGTTTGCCAGGTGCAAACACCTGGCCTTGTTTATTTCTGAGCAATTTGTAAACATTGTGGTGAAATCGCTCGATACAGAATCTTAGGCCATAAAACATTATCGATTTCTTATGCTACAAAACAAACTAAAAACAACGTACACATAATGTACCTACATATGTACATAGATTTTGGTGTGGAAATAACCGCTATTTAGGTCAAATTTTTTGCTTAACCCGATTCACATCAATTCTTAAGGAATAAATAAACAATTAATACTCTGAAGAGGTAGCACTCTTCAAAACAATAACTTATATTAAAATAAAGCTTAATGTTAGGGTGGTACGCACGTTTACTTAAATGTTTAAATAGGCATGTTCAGTTAAAATTTGATACTTATTTTCAGAACCTAATCAGGATGTCATTGATTTTGGCGGGAAATGCGATTGTAAGATCTCTGATTGGCGCCCCAGGGGCAGCCCTGCCCTACCACTTTCAGTGGAATCGGGGTCAGAAAACACTGCCGGCATACGATGAGAGATCACCTCCCGCCAAGACAAAGTACTCCCCCTTTGGGGGCGAGCAATCCTCAATGGCCGAGTGGACGGTAGCCCGACTGGATGATGTCCTGAACTGGGGCCGCAAGGGTTCCCTGTGGCCCATGACCTTCGGCCTGGCCTGCTGCGCCGTCGAAATGATGCACTTTGCCGCCCCCCGCTACGACATGGACCGCTTCGGGGTCCTCTTCCGGGCCTCGCCCCGCCAGGCGGACGTGATGATTGTGGCCGGCACCCTGACCAACAAGATGGCACCGGCCCTGCGGAAGGTCTACGACCAGATGCCCGAACCGCGCTGGGTCATCTCGATGGGAAGTTGCGCCAACGGCGGCGGCTACTACCACTACTCGTACGCGGTGGTGCGGGGCTGCGATCGCATTGTTCCGGTGGACATTTACGTGCCTGGATGCCCGCCCACCGCCGAGGCCCTAATGTACGGAGTCCTGCAGCTGCAGAAGAAGGTGAAGCGCATGCGAACCGTTCAAATGTGGTACAGAAAGTAGATGTTTTCTATAACTATTTGTAAAGTTTAATCGTTCGTTGTTTATATAGTACATTTATTTGTACATTGCGTGTGGATGGCGGTGGAAACCGTGGACGTTCTTGATGTGATTCAACTAATAAATAGGTGGAGCTTAGGTATATAAGGCGAATGTGCGTGGGGAATGCATCCGTTTTTATGTGGCTTCGATAGCAGTATCGACGAGGGCTCCCCTGGGAGCCTCAGACGCGGGCGTCTTTGGTGCGGCGCAGGTGCACGATGTTGATCACGCAAATGGCCAGCCAGGCGAACAGGGCCAACCAGGTGAAGACCATGGTGAAGTAGAGGCAGGCGGCGGTGTTGATGCGCCCATAGCGACGGCGTTCGTAGGAGATGCTCTCCACCAAATAGTCCATGAAGTCGAAGACAGCAGCACAGGAAAGCCGCGACTTGATCACCGGCACAATGTTGCCCACGCCCTGGATTTCCTTGAGAAGCGACTCCCTGTACTGCTTGCAGGTCACTTCGAAGCCGTCGGTGAAAATGGCCGAGTAGATCAGTTGGTAAATGGCCATGATCACGGAGATGACGGTGGCAGGAAGCCCTAAAATGGATAAATTTGGTTACCAAACTATAAGGTTTTTAAAGTCTCAAGGCATACTCACAATAGTAGGGCGAAAGGCCGTCAGGAGTCAGTTCGGATTCGGTGGTCACCACAATCATGTCACCGGACCTATAGGAGAAACCGTAATTAATAATCCGTATTCATACAATATATAGATTTAGGTGTAGCAGCGAAGATAATTTGAAGCTGACGACCCTTGCCCTCCCTCTGTTCGCATATGTTTTAAGAAAACACGCAGCAATTAATTTATTGCTGTGTTACTCATCCGCAGAGCTGTCATCATTAGCATAAGGCCCCTTGTTGCAGAGCGTGTGCGTCTGCCCGATTAACCCACTTGACCCCCAGACACCGACAGCCAATTCGGAATTAGAATACTCGCAGGTCGCAGTTGCCAGTTCCCAGGTCCGTGGGTCACTTACCGCTGCCTGATGGTGGCGGTGCCCGCCTTGGGCTTGCCCCGCCCGATGCACATCCGATATCCGTGGTAGATGGCCAGCACCACCGCGAAAAGCAGGGGCAGCAGGAGGCCGTAGGTGGCATAGTGGCAGTAGGCGATGTTGCCGCCCTCGAAGCTGTTGTAGGCGCTTCGGGCGTGCAGCACGCAACCGCAGTTCGTATCCGGGCAGGCGTTGAGGACGTAGCGCCAATGGGTCCAGGCCACCGCCGAGGTGATGCAGCAGATCACCGAGGACACGATCGCCAGCGGGTAGAGGTAGGAGAGGGCACGCTCCGCGGCGTAAGACATCTTCAATGGTTCGGCTTCGGTTTCGGATGCGGATGCGGGAAGATGGATCGCTGTGGGTGGGACGGCAATTGGGTTAGACCTAATTAATGGGGCAATTTCCGAGCACTCTAATTCCGCCGCCTAATTGTAAATGCGCGTAATTTGCCTACGAAAATTGCTTAAGAGGCTGAAGGGGGTGATCATGGTTTTGCTTGGGCTCTTAGACCGTTTTAAAGGGATTGTTTGAAAAAAGAGTTGATCAGAGTAAGTGCATCTATAATTAAAGATCACACCAACTTGTCTCTAAGCATAGGATTAGAAAATTCAACGTTACATGTTTTGTCTACTTGACATATAAAAAATGAAATTTTTTAATGGATTTAAATGCTATACGAATTTTGTTTTAAAATTGTTACCGGATATTTGTTTATCAGGACACAGATAAACACGATAAACATATCATTTAAACAAATATTTCACAGCAAAACTATGAATAAAGTGAAAAATTATTTCAAATAGACATCAAGGAAAGAAATCATTTTAAAAATTTTAATCTGGCTGGTACTACAAATTTTACAAATAACCGGTATCGCTAAGGACCTTAATGGTCTATGCGCGAAACTCTCCCTTCAAAGAGAGGTCATCTGGTCATAACATTGTTATGCTACATATTTTAATCTTAAAATGAAATACCTATAATTTGGTAAAAAGAAAAACCTGTCTTAGAGGTGAAAATATCCAATATAAATTTATTTTAAAGATGATAAAAAGTTAAAATTTGTTTTCTATAAAAATCAAAGAATAAATTAGGTTTACAGTTTTCAGGCTAGTTCGTCTGGAATAAAAGGTAAAAATACTGTATGTAGAGTAGAACAAGACTTATTATATTTTAATAAATAAATTAATTTGACATAAATTAAGGAAAGGAATCATTGTATTTACAATTTGCTATCAATAAAGTCTGATAACTCAATTAATCATCAAATTAGGTATGTATTGGTGTAGAAATCAAGGGCTGAAGACTAAGGAAAAACTAATAAATTAATATAATAGTGGAATAATGGAATTTTATACCAATTTAGGAAAGGAAAGGTATTGTGTTTACTGTTTGCTACCTAGTTATTCTGGCAGATTTGTATCTTAAATTTTAGTATGGGTAAATGTAAAAATAAAGCCTGTTTCGGGACCAGAGAACACCGAACTCAAAATGAACACTATATTTTCGAACAACTCCCAATTGGAAGAGTTCCCCCAAGAAATTGAACGGGTCGGCGGGTCCCGCACTCTCTTCTTGTGGCTCTTAGGGCGTCGCTCTCCGAGCCAAGCAAGCAGCAAACAAAACGCACGCAGCAAACTGGTTGCAACGCGCACTGTACCCGATATAAACAAACTCCTCGGGTGCTTTTATTTTAATCCACATTTGTGCAAACTATTGATACTTTAATTCCCATTGCACTGCAGTTGGTATCACATTTCACTCAGAATGCTTGGTAAAAAGGCAACAGAACAGTTGGCCGAAGGTGTTCTGTATCTTGCAGATACAATGCTGACACATACACTCACACAAGCGCACTGGGACAACACCTACGATTATCGCGCGAAGAGAGCAGAGAAGCGACTGAGCTGACAGGTTTGAAAGCGGATCGCAACGGTTGCAAGTGCTGCCCATTCAGAAGTTTTGCAGCTAGGCCTAGCCTTTTTAAGGCAATAGGGCTGGCAAGCTGTAATCCCCATATGCCAAAATTCTAGCCGCGTTAGCTTCTGAGGTCACTATGAAGTACAAAAATATCTCGCTACATTATTTTGGGCGATGAGAATGTGTTAAGGAATGGGTACATTCTGACCAGAACTATGCCAAAGCTGCCGCGTTATTTTACATTTGTCAAACGATCTGGCAAGGCTTGGGTTTTGGTCGTTATATTAAGAAGTCGTAATTTTTACACACACACACACACATGCAAGCACAAATTACGAAAATTTGCGCCCAAAATTATAATGTGTTAAAAACCAGGTGAACCGAAAACCGGGTATTTATAGTCGAGACACTCGACTATAATCGTTCTTACTTGTTAAATTTCTTAACATAAATAAATTGCATTATTAATTAGATTTACTATGTTATTAGTTATTTACATTCACAATCTTTATTCAATGTTCTTCGAAAAGAGTCTTCTAAAGTAGTCATTTAGCTTTCTAGTCAAAACAAAACCTTGTTTGTTTCAGGTAATATTTTCAATCGTACTTCATGGTTCAAAAGTTCAGCATTGGTTCCTAGAATCTTTACGTCAGCATTAAATCCTAGAATCTCATTATCAACATTAGATGAAAATTTATAAATAAGAGATAAGAGTACCCTTTATATATAGAACCTGGGCTCTGGATTATTTATTAGTTTTACCCCATCTTTCGCCATGGAAGCATCATTTGTCTCTCTGATTTTTGTGGGCATTTGCTGTTTGGCCTTCATCAGCCAATCGGAGGCTGAGTGCTGCAAGGATTCGAAAATTGTGTACTTCACCGGTGATCCAGATTGCGAAAAGTTTGGAGGCAGATACGATCCCGACGGCTGCCGTACCAATATTTGTGCGGATGGTAAGCCCCGGAAAGGAACCTATTGTGGCAGAGGACCTTGCAACATTTTTGGGTGCAACTGTGACGGCGGCTGCATAACCGGCGATTGGGTTGACAGCTTCAAGGAGCATTACAAACGCTACGATATTCGTGTTTTCCGCGAACAAAACTATGAACAGGATTCTGGAATTACTATGTAAATTGAATATATATTCAGTAACGGTTAAAGATTAAATAAATAAATTAGATTCACTATGTTATTACATGTTATTTACATTCACAATATTTATTCAATGTTCTTCGAAAAGAGTCTTCTAAAGTAGTCATTTAGGTTTCTAGTCAAAACAAAACTTTGTTTCAAGTGATATTTTCAATCATACTGCTAGACAAAGTTCATAGTTTAAAGTTAAGCATTGATTCCTAAAATATTTACGTCAGCATTAAATCCTAGAATCTCGTTATCAACATTAGATGAAAGTATACAGTTAAGAGATACGAGTACTCTATATATATAGAATCTAGACTCTGGATTATTTATTTGTTTTACCCCATCTTTCGCCATGGAAACGTCATTTTTCTCTCTGATTTTTATTGGCATTTGCTGTTTGGCCTTAATCAGCCAATCGAAGGCTGAGTGCTGCAGGGAAGCGGAAATTGTGACCTACATCGGTGATCAAGATTGCGAAGCGTATGAAGCCACATCCAATCACCACATCCAATTGCGTTTGTGCACTACCACCATTTGTGCGGATGGTTGGACCCGGAAAGGATTCTATTGTGGCAAAGGACGTTGCGACTTTTTTGGGTGCGACTGTGACGGCGGCTGCTTAACCGGCAATTGGGTTGAAAGCTTCAAGGAGCATTACAAACGCCTCAATGTTCATGTTCTAAGCGTACGAAAACATGAGCAGGATTTTCCGATTCCAAATAAATCGGAGGCTTAGCAGATATTAGATTACCTAAGATTTGGAATTTCTTTATAAATTGAATATATATTCAGCAACGGTTTAAATTTGGGGTTGAACTCTTTATTTTAAGGAAAAACAACTGATGAACAGACGCATTATAATTGTATATCTAGATTACGTTCCTATACCAGCATTATCTGAAACTATACAGATGAGTTGATTCCTCTTTTGATTGCTTAATAATGTAAATCGTGTTGCGCTTTGAATGCAAAGTATTTCCGGAACGTCTAATCAGTCTTTCGTCATGGAATCAAGAATTGCCTCTCTGAGTTGATGGCTGTAAGGTTGCTGAATACGGTTGCTTGAAATGTATTACAGATGGGTTTATGCAAAAGAAACCCAAGTTCTAGTCACTATACTTTATTTCAAGGGATGTCTTCCCCTTCATTTCTCACTGCAGATGCAAGACATATGCCTGCCACATCTGCCGACTGCTGCAAATGACGCCTGCACTCGCTGTACAGCAATCCCCCGAGACCTCCGCGGTACCCATCAACAGAATAGACGAGCAGATTTTGGCATAAACCATTTTCCGCGGACGCCTGAGTTTTCTCAGTTGCCAGAGAGTTGTGGAGGAATCAGGTACGCGGAACAGATCGCTCCGCTAAGGGACCGAAAATCGGAACCAATATCCACAGCATTTGTGCACCCAATTTGCTAGTAATTTGCCATCGAATAAGTGAAAGCTAAATTGCAATTTGCCAAGTATTCCGCCCCCTCGAACATTGTAATGCAAAGTTACGAAATTGCATTTTCTTTTGTGAATCTCGAGTGCAGCAGCCTCCCAAATATTTACGACCAGAGCCAGGCAAACAGCCTATAAATAACCCTGGCAGAAGGGTGAAGCAAATTTTGATGTGTTCTCGCAAATCAAAAGATCGCCGAAAAAAGCATACACAAAATAACAAACAAATCTTTGCATAATTTGCCCGTGCTTTTGTTGCTCGTTGCTGTGTGCAGTGTTCCGATAAATCGCAATTCTAATTAACTGACTGCAATCCGAGGCAAGGCAACAAGTAATTAATTAATGGCCTCCGTTCTCGTGTTTATTTATTTGTAGAGTGTCTAACAAGTGTTAATTAATCAATTAATATAAATGGGTAATTATGTGTGGCCTCTGCTTTTAACCAAAACTAGGCTAGATCCCTCCCAAAAATGGTTTTTTTTTGGATAGTGGCATGCTGGAACGATAACTACGATTAGGATTTTACTACCTTTACTACTTTAAAACTCTGATTAATAGACCCAGCTATGACTAACATAGGAATGCCTGGTATTTGGTGGCTTTTCTTATGAATGAACGCTTGCTAAATATACATTTTAGGCGCCCACATTACTCCCGCAGTGACACAAACCGGCGCCCGCCTGCTTACACCCGATAGAGATAGTGTAGCACCCGGATCCCCAAAAAAACAGAAACACACACAGATCCCGGCTGATCCGAATCGATCCGATCCATAAGTTAGTCGAGTACCCGGTCCCATACAATGGATAATTGGAATGTTTTGGCAGCCCAAACATCGTCCCAAGCCATTGGACGCGACGATCCCAATGCGGCGGGAAAGACGCGACTGGTGAGTGTGTGGTAAACAAAAAGCCAAACAAACGAAAAATAGTCGGTTCGGTCGGCTATATACAACTTTTTGGCAAACAAGCAGCGTGCGTTCTTATATACTTTAACCGGCACTGAGAAAAAGAAGCGGACTTCTAGCTGTTTAACTTAAATAAAAGGAATTTAAAATATTTCGTATTTAAATTACGCATACGCCATGTAAGCCGGTTGGATTAGGTTATGCTACAGAGAAAATTGTTACTTAGCGGATATTTTGAATGGGGATCGGGAAATATTATAAAGGATGTTCGAAACTAAGCCGAATAACTGGATGGCTAATATTGCTCATACGACATGTAAGCCAGTTATAATGGGTGTTTAATTGTATATTCAATTTCTTAAGTATAGTCAAGCTAAGTATCTTTTAGCTTATTAGATATTTGGAAAACGTGGAGTATTGGGGTCATGAAAATCATTTTGTTTGAAGAGATATGTACATATGCTCGGCATATTGAAGCGCGGCATATTGATGGCTGCAATAACATTGATTGGGTGGATTGTGGAGAGTGCGTGAGTGGTGCAGGGGCACCTGAACAGCTGATGCATCCGAGACCGAGCTGCCACCACACCACTGCTCTGAGATCGTTGTTACTAGCGCTCGTCTATAAATAGGTGCTTGGGGCTCTCTTGAGTCGATTGCCTGGCGGGCCGCCTTTTGGAGATTCCGATGTCGGGGCTGCAGTAGCGCGAAAGTAGCTCAGTCCGACGGATATTCCTCTGGCAGACCAGACCACGCGTCGTGTTCATCTGTTTATATCTATATTTTATATAAGCCACTCAGCTTTTTGCCTCCAACGGTCAGGGCATGGATATTTCCACAGATATTTGGGGTCAGCTGGCCGTCGAGGCCTCCCAAGTCTACCTCTCCGATGGCACAGTTCGCAGTCCCTTTGCGGATACGGTAGGGTTGCTAGTGAAAATAAAAAACCCATTGAAAATTACTTCCTCTCAGTCCCAAAAAAAGTGTCTGGGAGAGAAATACCTGAAAGAGCGTGAAATACAGATAAAAACAGTTTGAGCAGAAACCATTAAGAATCAACAAGTTTCGTGGCCTCTTTTTATAGAAAACAAAATGTCAAAACTCAGATAGTTTTAGTTATATTTTTACTGCATTTAATCTACCAAAACATATAATCGTTTAATCAGATATCAATGAAACATTTTGCCCTGAGGGATCTAATATATTTTCGTTATCCGTAGACGATCGAGAAGCTGCCCGACAAGGTGCTGTTGCACATCTTCTCGTATCTGTCGCACCGCGAGATCTGCCGCCTCGCCCGGATTTGTCGCCGATGGCGACAGATTGCCTACGATACGCGCCTCTGGAAGAATGTATCCCTGAGGCCGGAGGTCTCTGGGCTGCATGTGGGCTCCCTGGAGATGCTGTTGCAGCTGATCTCGGTAAGATTTGGGCCCACCCTGCGCTACATTGAGCTGCCCATTGAATTGATTACGCACACGGTGCTTCACGAGCTCTCCGCCAAGTGCCCCAATCTCACGCACATGCTGCTGGACTTTTCCACGGGTAGGTGGCTCGTAAATCTATCCCCGATCCTGGACTATATATTCGTCTTCCTCTTAGCTATGCAGCTGCACGATTTCAGTGAGATGCAGGCCTTCCCCACCAAGCTGCGGTACATGTGCATCTGCCTGTCGGAGGTTATCTTCATGGAGGGTTTCATGC
The DNA here is from genome assembly GCA_021223825.1 of Drosophila ironensis. Taxonomy (NCBI): domain Eukaryota; kingdom Metazoa; phylum Arthropoda; class Insecta; order Diptera; family Drosophilidae; genus Drosophila; species Drosophila ironensis. The sequence continues at coordinate 3,348,290 of JAJJHQ010011628.1, forward strand.
GCAAGATCTACAACTTCATCAATGGCCTGGAGGTGCTCCATCTGATCGGAACGTACGAGAAGTGCGAGGAGGAGGAAGAGGAGATCTACGAGGTCATCAACGTGCACAAACTCAAGTCGGCCACGCCCAATCTACGGGTGATCAATCTGTATGGCATCAACTTCATTGACGACTCGCACATCGATGCCTTCAGCTCCAACTGCATCCAGCTGGAGTGCCTGGCCGTCAACTTCTGCAACAAGGTCACCGGCTCCACCCTGAAAACCCTCATCCAGCGCTCCAAGCGGCTCACCTGCCTGCTCATGAACGGCACCAGCCTGAAGTCCGAGTTTGTGATGCAGGCCGAGTGGGACAAGTGCGCGCTGCAGGAACTCGACATCACGGCCACGGACCTGTCCACCGAGTGCCTGGTGGACATGCTGACCCGCATACCCACCCTCAAGTTCCTATCCGCCGGACAGATCAATGGATTCAACGACAGCGTGCTCAAGCAGTGGGTGGAGTCGGGCACGACTCGGTGAGTGCACTCAGATTTCTGATTTTGTTGGACTTTAATGGTATTTTCTATTAGATCCCTCATCTCCTTGGACCTGGACTCTTCGGACAACATCACGGATGAGGGTCTGCTCAAGTTCCTGCAGCGCCAGGGACATCAACTGAGTGCCTGCTGCTTGTCAGGAATGCCTCACATCACGGACCAGCTTTGGATGAGTGTTTTGCCGCTGCTCGGCAACTGCAAGTATGAAACTTTTACCGAGAAACTATAATTTAAAATTACATTTGAATCTATCTCCTTAAGGATCATTGTAATGGGCACGGCGGAGAAACTGGGTGTGAACATCCACGTGGATCAGCTTATGGACACTATTGCCTCGAACTGCGGCAATTTGGAGCGTCTGGAGTTGCGCTGGGACCCGGACAACCTGCGTTTCTCCGACAAAAGTCAAAAGGCCATTGATATCTTGCGTGTCAAGTGTCTGAAGTTGCGTTGCATGGTGCTCAGGCAAGTCACTCAAATCTAAGGGTTAATTGTACACGTAATTAAAACTCTAATATCTACAGCGATGGACGTTACTACGAGACGGTGAAGGCTAACTTTGAGCGTGCCGATCGCATCACTGTGGTCCGTACCACAACTTGTTGCCGGGTGTCTCCTTACCACCTGCTCCGCAACTACAACGATTTGATTTTCAACTAAATGCAAAGATTATCTAATCCCAGACGTATAATTATTCAGTGCGTTTCTCTGTTAAAAGCCAAAGTTGGGTGTTATTTTTGAGCCTCAAGATAGTCCATAGTTTTGTTCAAACTATCAAACTCAGGATCAATGTTATACAGCAACCTAAATCGAATTTATAGACTAAATGTTTTGTTTTAATATTTTCATTAATAATGGGCTTTTAATTAAAAGGCACTGCAGGTAATCCCAATCTCTCGCTGTTCCCCAAAACTTCTAGTCACAAAGGATATCTATTTCTGTGTGTTTTGTTGTTTCTATAACTTAGGCCTTCTTTGATTTAATTACATTAAATCCGAATAAACTTAGTAATTTAAATGAAATGAAAATGAGATGGTCTACCTTGAAAGTTACATTATTTTTACAATAAAATATCTAAATATCATATTCAGGGGGTGCTTTTAATTTTTTATGATCACAGTGCGTATAGATAGTTTGTGACATTGGAAGTTGCAAAGATTCTTCTCGAATTCTTCGATTGTTCCAAGTAGATTATTATCGGCGAATATTTTTCTTCAAGGCGATTTATCGCTAGGTATATATTTTGCACAAACGTTGACCCCGCACTCAAGATAATATCCCAAGATCGATGTCTGTCCCCCAAAAAAAGTCCACCTTGGTTTCTGTGTGTTTTTGTCTTATTTTAAACAGTTTTTCTTATCCGTATTTTCCGCTTTCTTTCGTTTATACTTAATCCAAATAAACATACATAGGTAATTTAAATAAAAACAAAACAAGGATCACTTATTTAAGTTCTTTTTACAATACAAAATTATACAACGTAGGGTAACGCATTTGTTTAATTTTTTCATCTGCTGATTTCGAGTTTTGTTTTTAACTAGATTTACTTGGTAAACTTGATTAAATCATTTTCAGACTTCACCACATAAATTTCTTTTTTTTGTCGTTTCGTTTTGTTTTTCTAATTTGTTGATGGTATTTTTTACACTGCTTTATCCACTGTGAACTTAAGTCTAGTTTTTTTTTGTGTCTGTTTCAACATTTTTGGATCAACTTGTTACCATAAACTTAACGTACATACATCGTTTCGGTCATCGTTTCAATGTGTTTCAGCGAGCTATTATATGCATGGTATATAATTTAATTAAGCATGGCTGCGTGATTTTCTCTAATATATATAAACATAAATGTGTGTGCTCATGAGGATCAAAGGGGGCCGTGTGCTCGTATGCCCGAGGAGTGGGTGTCCGTCGTGTGTTAGGAATATATAGTTTATGAATTGCACTCGCGAAGGGTTTTGAGAAGCCCGTGGTTGCGTTAAAAAAGACTCGCATTTATACATAAGTACACAACACACAGAACATTTCCAATTGATAAGATAAATATATAGAGAAGGTACGCTGGCTGCCCAACGCTCACTGTTGATCCTGCGACATCCGGAACATGTGCGTCGTATTGCTGGCCGCCGCTGTGGCCACTGCAGCCGCCGAGGTGGCCGTCGGTGGTGGTGGCTGGTTGCTGGAAGCCGTAATGTAGCTGGCGTTGCTGGTGCTGGCGGCCACGCTGCTGCTTGTCGCCGACAGACTCGCCGCCTGTGCCCGGGCCTCTGCGGCATTTGCTGCCGCTTCCGCTCCGGCAGGCGTTACCTCAACTCCGACAGCCTCTGTGGCGTTGGCTGAGCCCTCAGCCTCTGTCGCCTCGCCCACCGCTCGCTCCGGCGACCGGCGCGCTGCTGCGTCCTGCAAATGGAGTTAGCATTTATGTGTGTGCCTCAACAGGTTGCCGATGGCCACTCACTTCTCTTGGGTATATGCGCAGCGGCTGTTCGGCCGGAGCCGCAGCCACGGGCTCCGCCTCGGGCGTGGTCTCCTCCGCCTTGTCTGTGTACATCATAATCTCATGGCAAAGGGGACATCGGTCCTGCACGTACAGCCACTTGCGCAGGCAAACGCCGTGGAAGAAGTGTCGGCACCGCGTTATCTTGGCCGAGTACATTTCCTTAAAGCAGAGATTTCTCATCAATTGTCTGGATTGTGTGTGGGAAGCCAAGACGCACCTGATAGCAAATGGCGCAGACGTCGTCGAAGGCCTGGAGCTGGGCAGGCGTGGCCTCCGGAAGGGCTGAGATCTTGTGGACCGCCGAGCGGCGCTTCATGAACACCGACCAACCTGCTCGTGCCTCGCACCATATGTTAAAGTAGGCATGAATGCACATCATGATAGCTCTGATGGCGCCGCCTGTAGCATTTTGAGCTATCAAGTTATAGTTATCGATACACAAAATCAACCAAATAAAAATATTACATGCACATAGAACATAGAAAAATGGACGCGCACAGAATGGGTTTTGTTTGGTTTTGTTTTGGTTTTGGGGGAGTTCCCTGGTTTGATGAACAAGTGCCAATGGAATGCGATTGCGAATGCGGGGGATTCGCTTGCTCATGTGTCAATGTAACTGGGAAAGACGAGGACGCAGGGATAACTTACCCGACTCGAAGATCAGAATCCAGGCGCCGTTGATGAATAACAGAATGCCGAAGCAGAACTCCACCGAGTTGCCAAAGGCGCGCACATAGTACAGGTAATCGTCCAGCCTCTCCCAGAAGAACTGACGCCGCGCATCCAGCAGGAAGAGTGTGTAGGTGGCCAGCGAAACGAGCACCTGCAGGGTAAGTCCTATAGCATGCGAAGATTTGTAGTTGTTTGGGGAGTGCCCACCTTAACGATCACCTCGACGGAAAAGGCGGTGACCGCCAGCAGCCAGGTGGAGAGGGTGCGCTGGGTCCAGAGGTAGTAGACCAGCGAGAACGGCGTCACCACGAGGAATGCGCAGACGGACAGAGCACGCACATGGCGCTTGCGGGAAGGATTACGCGCCGCACTCAAGGACATCAAGATGGGCGAGACAATATTGTGTAGAAAGTGTAGCAGGGCGGTCAATAGCAAGCACAGGTTGCGGTTCAGGCGTATGAAGCGCTTTTCCGGCGCCAGGGACGTCAAGCCCGTTTGCAGGGCCAGGATGTAGAAGAGCACGGCCGAAACGGTGCCCAGGGACTTCTCCTCGTCGGTGTCGTAGGTGAGCAGATACCACTGGAAGCCGCGCCCAATGTGATGGCATATCAGCGAGATGATGCCCGTCATCCCCAGCACTGCAGTCAGGGTCTCACAGCCGTCGACCATCAGTTTCTCAATGCCAGCCGTCAGGGTGATGGGCTCCTCCGATTCCGTCGTGGCCAAGTTGTACGCACCGTGGAGCACCCTAAGGCAGGAGACAATGATTAACAAGGTTTGCAATAAGTGGAGGTCTAGGCTGACGCCCTCACCTGATGATCCAGAAGACGCGCAGCACGTTTGGCACGTTCAAGCGCTGCCATTCGTTCTCGATGAGGGCGGACAGGCCGAAGTTGGAGACAAAGTTCATGGCATACTGATAGCCGTTGTAGACCGTCCGACTGGCCTCCATGGCGCTGTGCATGAGCGTAATCTTGGTGAGGATTATGGGCGTGAACCCGGCCACCACCGGCATGTGCTGGATGAACTTCGCCGGCAGTGGCAGCATGGCCACCAAAATGGGACTAGCGAATATGAGGGGCATCGATCTCTGCAGCCTGTCGATCCTCGGCCCGAGGTGGATGTACGCAAACAGCATGCCCATGAACCACTGGGCCAACAGGTGCGGCACCAGGGACATCACCACTCCGCCAGAGTCAAACAGCCGCGTGGTGTTCATCGACATCAGGTCCTCCACGACGCAGGGACTGCGCTCCATCAGCGCCAGGGCGCTCACATTGGACCAGTAGGAGAGGAAGGTGAGGCCGAGCGATGTGAGGAACATGTAGACCATTACGAGGTGCCGCGTCCACAGCATGAAGATGCAAGCGGCGGAGAGGAAACCTGCAAGCAGCCACGGCAGCGGTGAGAGAAGTTCGCAACATTTGTGCTTTAGCAAGGCGGTTCAAAGTCTGCCCGGGCGATAAGTGGCCCTTGGTCTTGAGTGGAATCGTCAGCGGTTCGCGGACTGAACTTAATGGTATGTTTTTAATTAATGCAAAGTATAGGCATTGGACTAGTCACTACTAAAGCTGTCTTGTTTCTACTGTTTATCGTTTGTGCAGTTTAACCATGATTGGCAAAAGTTAGTAATTTATGCAATGTGTGAGTTAAAGAGTGACGAGTAATTTAGCTTTATAGGAAAGGGGAATTTTTGAAATTAAGACATTTTTATGATACAAATGGTATATTAACTTTGTGCAAATGTATGTAAAAGGCAGAAGGAGACGTCTCCGACCCCATAAAGTATATATATTCTTGATCAGAATCAACAGCCGAGTCGATATAGCCATGTCCGTCTGTCCGTCTGTCTGTCTGTCTGTATGTATGAACACCTCGTTCTCCGAGATGGTAAGAGCTGGAGGTCTAATTCTTTCTGCTTTTGGTGTATTATTGCAGGCAGATCAAGTTTATTTCAAAATTTTTCCACGCCCCTTCCACGCCTTCGGAATTTGTATAAAACTATATTTTCTTCCACATATTTGCCCATAATTGCATAAAATAAGAGCTAGAGACCTATTTCTTTTTGCATTATGTCCGTTTAACTATTACGCAGATAGTGTCATTCTCGGATTTTCGCCATGCCCCTTCCCGCCCTCGTATCAAAAAAATCGATATCTTCGAAATGGTAAAAGCTAGAGGCATAATTTTCAGTCCGCTAAGTCCACTGATCGTCAAACACGTACATGAAATATTATGCCCAGATCGGAAAATAAATATAGAAGATATGGCCAATTAAAGTTTTACCCACCCCTTCCCACGGCAACGGCATGCTGCTACACATGCTGGGTGACATCCTCCGTCTCTTCTTTGCCTTCGATCCGTCCGCACGTGTATACATACAGAATTGTGTATGTATGCACAATAAATACAGAAGTGTATGGTATGTGTGTACGTGCTGATTGTTTGAATGCCAAAAAAAAATTTAATGAATTATATGAAAAAAAAAATAAAAAAATAATAAATGGTTGATAAAGAAAAGAGGTATATGGTATCTCGCTGTCGAGAAATCTACAGCGTTTCTACTTGTTACGTATTATTTTGGCTAACAAACTAAGCATAACATGAGTTTTAATAGTGACTGGCTGATAGTAAATATTTGAGGGCAATTTCTATGACACACTTAAAAGACTAGCTTTAAATGTAGTACAACTAAATGCAAGAGCCCATCATAGTGGCCTTATCTAAATTTTGTATTTTGTAGTCATTAATCTGCCAAGTTGTTGATAAAAGATCCCTCAGAATATCAGTGCTAATCATGATTTGCGCAAACTCTTGAGCTATTGTTAAGGTCAAAGAAACTACCAATTTATTTGCAATAGATAAGTCAACTTTTCTCCCGACCTAGGGTCTATTCTAGATGTCCCAGGTTGGGAATTATTGATATGAAACTTTGGGGAGGTCAAAGAAACTCTTTATTTACTAACGCCTCATTCTCCCGACCTATATTACTATGCTCCCGTTGTGGATATTACTATAAAAGTTCGTGGGACATTAAAATACATTGTGAGTGCTAATTATGAAAAGACTATTAGCGGAGAAGTCAAAGAAGGGATTAATTTAGTTTCCACATTCCGGGTAAAGTTATTCCGCTATCTCCGGTCTATTTTGGGTGTCCCCATACTGCTCTAATCTAATATTCTGAATTAATATAATAGTTGGCTATTCATGATTCGCGCTAACCTTTGAGCTATCAGCCACTGGGGAGGTCAAACAAAGTATAAATGTGTACTTTCAGCATATGAATTATGGTATTCTTTCCAACTGGATATATTTTAAATGCCCCAGGTCGGGAGATGGTACCCTAATCTTCTAAGTTGATAATAGACCCCTTGAAAATAAGGTGTCGATCATGAGTTCTGAGAACTTGAGCTTTTGGGAGAGTCAATCGAAAGATGTGTCAAGGTATACCCCTAAGATCAAAGTAACTCTTAACCAAAGAAAAGTGGCGAGGTATACCATTTAACTTGGGTTCTTATCTTAGATGTCCCAGTGCGGTGTATACTCATCTAATCTTCTAAATTGATTGAACCCCTTAAAAGTTGACTGGTAATCATGATTGGCGCTAGCGTTGTCAGAGAAACTTTAATATACTTCCAACAGATGAGTTGAGGTATTCCTCTGAAATGGATCTATTTTGGATGTCCCAGGCTGGGGATATTGCTTTAATCTTGTAGTATCATGGAAGATACCTTGAAAGAAGAATGTGTCAATGTTTATCTCTAGCCCAGGATGTTATCTTAGATGTCCCAGTGGGGGGTATACTCATCTAATCTTCTAAATTGGTGGAACCTCTTAAGAGTTGACTGGCAATTATTATTCTTTCAGTTATTGGTCAGGTGAGGTTCCCCCACTCCCTCCCGATGGGCCAATGCCTGCTCCCTGCTTCTATTCTAGTTATCTCGGACCGGGAACCACTTGTGACCTGCGACTTGTGACTCACCGAACAGGCAGATGGCGAACTTGATGGTGGTGACGCTGAGCATTTGGGAGAGGGTCTCGTCGTGGGCCAGCTCATCCATCATCGAGTTGAAGCCCGAGGAGAGCATGCCCTGCGACTGCGCCGACCTCGACGCATTCTCGATGCTGTGCTCCAAGGCCTCCTGGGCCACTGCCGCGGCGCTCTGGCCGCCGTCCAGGCCGAAGAAGGCCTTGATCGTGCTGAGGGCGTCCGCCGCCGGGTTGCTGCTGCTCCCCCCCAGCGAGGCGGCGGGGGAGGACGATGCGGCGGAGGAGTCGGACGCGGAGGAGGCTTCCACAGCCTCGGCCGCAGCCGCATCCAGGTCCGGGCTGGAGGGCAGCAGGTTCTCGTGGTAGATGCGCGTGGGCAGGCCCATGCCCAGCTTGAGCATCTCGTCGATGACCATCACGGGGGGGACGCGCATTATCACGTCCACCAGGCCCAGGACCTTCGTCCGCACGGACATCTCGATAGGTCCTGTGAGTATCGATAGATCCTTCGATTTCCTTCCTCTTCAGGTGTCTCGGAGAGCGAGCATTTGACTTTCCCAGGCCTTGCTTTCCCCTCGGTTCTCCCTTTCCTTCTCCTTCTCCCTCGTTTGTGCGTGTGTTTCTTTTTGTTTTTCTCGATTTCGCAAAACGGTGTTTGGCTGTGTGCGTCGATGTGTGTGTGTGTGAGGGTATAGGTGTATGTAGTATGTAGGAGCGAGAAACTAATAAGAGATAACGATCAAAAGGAACAATGGAACTAAACGTGCGGAAGAGATATCAGAAGGTCTCTGGGAAGCCTTTTCTGCGATATTCGATGGTAATTTTTGCTTGGGCCCGAACTTTACACTTCTTCACAATTTTGTTTTTCTTCTCTGCTTCTCCTCCTCCTTCCGATAGGCACACCACACACTCGCTGTCGACCACGGGGCTATCGACCAGGGCCGCGTCGTGCCAGAGATGGTAACGATTCTTGTCTAGGGCGGCACGACACCGGTTCGATAAATTCGTTTGGCGCAATGTTTAAAAGCGAACCGGTCTGGTCTTCAGGGCGCCGTCTTCCGTGTCGAGCTTCCTCGGGCAATAGGTACTCGGAATTTTCGTTGAAAATAGCTTAGAATTTAGTATGTGCTGTGAGACGAGAGACCTACTCGGATAAGCCCCCAGTTTGCCTACAATCTACAATTTCGAATTCGGTTTGATTTGAATTTCCAATAGATTTGTCGCATTTCCTGCATTCTTTCCTAGGCATTGACGTGAATTTCCCCAATTGCTTGGCCATTAACTCTTGCCATTTTGAACCTTAATTGCACCCGTTCCGTTCCGTTTTATGTTGTTTGTTGTTTGTGCCACAAATACACTCTAAAATGCGGTATGGTCTTCCGTTCCCTTTATGCAAATGCACAAATTGAGGCAACGAAAACGACTAAGGCAATGCACCACGCAACACACTGGTAATTATGCGCAATTGTTTAGCGTTTAGCTCGCAAAGTTCAACTCACATAATTGATTTTTCATGCCGCGCCGCAAGAATTTGAAACAAACTGCACGAGGCAACAACAAACAAGGGGCGACCACTGCATTTTTGTCGATTTTATTTGCCGCCTCGGGGAGGGTATCACTATTATTTTTAGTTCTGCGAGTTAAGGGATACAAACAAAGGAAACTTATTCGCTGGGGAAATTTATTTGTTTGCCATGGAAATTCTATTAAAACTTACTTTTCTTGTTTGTTCTGAAACGGTTGCCAACGTAAAAATAAACTTAAAACATATGGAATATTGGAATCTCGAAAATGCAAGTATTGTTGCATTTGGCACGCTCTGGTATACCTATCATTTAATCAATTTACTCGCTTTACCCAGTATTATAATGTAAATATCAAATAAATTTTAGTAAGTCATTGTATAATAAGAAATTTTACCGTTTTTTACGATTTCTTTTTGGTTTATTGCAAAACTCATCTAAAATGGAAAAATTAGTAATCAATTTGTTAATTGCAGTATCTAATGGTCATTTCATAAGACACTTTAGTTTGAGTAAATTTTATATTATGTACGTATTATTAAAGGTTTAATAAGGGTATAGTTAAGGTATTATAATAATTTAAATAAATTCAATTTAATGATCCAACCAAACTACCCATACATTTTATACTCCAAATTGGTAATATGGTTATATGTTTGAATATTTCATAAATATAAATATATTGCGTATCTTGATACGCTTTAATATAAGGCTTAATTTATTTAAATAACCTAGATTTTAATCAATACACTTCTTCTAGTGTAAATTACTAATTTAAATTGATGTGTCATTATTATAAAGATTTATTTTTTAGGGTATATTATATTCTTTAACAACAAATTAGTTCAAATAACCTAGTGTTTATTGACCCAAAATAGAGTAAATGATAGCGCTCTTGCACTCAAAACTAGTAATTTGGATACACATTCGTTCATGTTGCTGTGTCATAGTTATAAAGATTTCTCTATCTCAGTATCTAATGTGCATTTTGTGCCACTTGCTGGTTCCTTATCCCTCGTTTAGCCTGCCTTTTCCCCGCTAATTTGCATAGTTTTCCCGAGTTACGTGCTGCATACCTGAAGGGGCAGCAAATTGCACAAATTACACTCGACAGCGATGTTTTCGTGTATTTTTTATGGCCATTGCTCGGTTTTGTTTTGCTGCTTTAGAGCGGGCCAGGCGAACAGTTAACACTCCCAGAGGCAAACGCAGAAGGCCCAAATATGGCCCTCATATATTTAATGTAATCAGTGTAATTGTCATTGCCGGCGAGCTCGGGGACCAGGACCTCGATATGGAAGCCGCTGCTCCCGAAGCGAGCGGATCTGATTGGGACCTCTGCGCGGCTCTCACGCATGGCAATTGTATAATTTATCGCTCCAGTTCTAATCGCCAGCTGTCAGCCGGACAGCTGACCAGGCTGCGAATAGGAATCGGGATCGGAGTCGCGAATCATACTCCTCGGACACTTGCAGCCAGACCCGACTCCAAATCGCAGACGGAGACGGAGACGGAGGAGATCTTGCCAAGATCTCGGGGGAACGATTTAATTCGCTGGCCTTATAAGTCGGAAATTTGTACGTTGATTAACGCGCCAATCGTTTTACACAACAACGTACAAAGTGTCGATGGTCTCGATGTCTTTCCCGGCCCACTTCCCCGCCCGCCTTTCAGGGGCTGCAATTGCAGTTTCATTTTCCCGGCTCTATGTGTGATTTCATTACACTCGGAGCTGCACAAAAAAAAATGGGTTTTGTAAGCTAATTTCAAGCTAAATTTTGGTGCCAGAAACTGCATTATACAATATAATTTAGCATATAAAAATTAGCTGAAAATAAGTCTTACCAAATTATAACATTTCATAAGCTATTGTGAGTTAAATTTATAAAGTAGTTTTAGTTCTATAAATTTAATAATGGAAGTTTAAAGTCCTACTTAATACTTCATTATTCATTAGTTCATGATGCGTTTTATAATATTTTTGTTTAAAANTTTGTTTAAAACAAACCTCTTTTTGGCAGTGTAACCAGGAACAGGAGCCATATGCAAGCCTGTGAGCTGGTGAAATGCGTTCCCAGCGTGATTACCACTCGCTGATATCTTTGAGATAGAAAAAGGCAGTTGGAAACCTGCTGGGACGCCAAATGAATTAGCAGCCATTAACGCTGGATATGCGACTGTAAGTGATGCCCTCTTGGGAAGTGGCTTTTGGCCAATAAATACGCTCTGATTTAATTAAATTAAATCAATTTAAATTCAACCAAACATGGAAATTGGGGAAATTAATAATGTTTTTATCGCAGAAGTTTGCTAATTGGAGATCACATTACATTTTCCTTTTGATTGAAATATTATTTCCTAAGTTACCCTCAACCCCAAAGGGTAAATGTCAAATAAACCACATTGTTCTGGGCCCCAGATCATCTCCAGCTTATCCCCATTTCCTTTTCGCATTTAATTGGATGCCGTCAACAAATTTTGATCCTGTCATAATTGAATCGCCGCCGACCTGTATTGACTGTTGTATTGAAATGCTTTTGGCCAGGTCCCAGAGCCCAGAAAGGCTCCAAAAACGACGGCCCAATTATCTTTTGCATTCGGCGAATAATTAGGAGCTTGATTGACATGCGGGATAAGGAGACATACACTTGGAATGCCATAGCAAATTATCGAACGGCTACTGTGCTGGGCTCGGTGCTGGGCCCTGATCCACAAAAATCAAAGGCCGTAACGATGGCGGGACGCCGATCGGGATGAAACTTGGTATGGGGCCGGGTTTGAGGACAACAACGACGCCTTCCATTTATTGGCTGCGGCTGTTGCTGCTACTGATGCTGATGCTGCTGCGCCTTTGTCTGCACATAGAGTGGTAATCTGATGCGGGGCCAGATACAGAGGCCTCTCCAAAACAATGACCAGAACGCGGCCCGGGATGGAAACCCGTTTGCGGCGCGCAGCAATTACAATATGTTTAACTACGTCAGCGCCTTATCTGCAGCTCCAAGGACCTGCACTGCAAAGATTCAGTTTAAGGCACTTTTTTACCTTGAAATACATTACGCCACTGAATAGATGCCAAAAAATTCCATTATTGAGAGTGCTCCTTGTACAAGTCTTAGGTTTTGTCATAAAATATGTATCGGTAACCATGGTTAAACTTTGATCAATATTTTCAGATATTGCTAATACAATCACTTCTAAAAATAATACGAAATCTTATAGATATTGATCCGTTTATTATGACTGCCAATAGGTTACGGAGAACTAATACTAAAACATCTTGTAATTTTGGCTGGCAATATTGTCCTTTTCTTCTTAAACAATTATTTAGAAAAAATGGTTTAGCCTTTATAATTTATACAAAATCCTATATATAATACTATTTTTCCCTCAGTGATCAAGTGGACATTTTGGGACCCAATCCCCCGGCCCGCCAGAATTTCCCCGGACCTTGTCAGCGATTAATCCAGCCGACTGCCTGCTGCCCCATCAAACCGCTTGTTAGCCTGGATTGGGATTGGGATTGGGATGGGATTCGGGATCGGATCGGGCCGGGATTGGGGCAAGGTTGGGGGGGAGCAGGCGAGACGAACGCAGCCGCCTCATCATCGATTGTGTTATCGATGGCGTTGCCGGCTTTAGCCTCCGTTTCGGGCGACTCGACCTGGCCCGGAATCTCATTTGCGATTAAGTTCTTATGGCCACTGTGCACATTTCGTGGAAAGTTGGCCAGCAGATCTTTATTGTTCGATTGGTTTATTTATAATAATTAGGTGCGCTGTCCCAGCGACTTTGTGCTCCTCCACGGCTTCACTCCACTCCACTCCACCTTACTTTATTTTATTTTATTTTATTCGATTTTTTAGCTGCCTTATCGACCGTGGCTGGCCCATAAATTCTTTAAGCTCGCACCTTTTTATTGTGCGCACTCACACACACCGGCCGGCCGGTGGATTCTGGCCCGGCTTTTGCCTTCGCAGATCGCAATCGCAGGTTGCGCATGCGCGCGAGGACCGCAGAAGGAGCTCCCGAGGAGCGGCAGCCTCGGAACCGGCACCACCGGTAGCACCATCGCCGAGGCCGGTGCAGCGCGTTCCTTTGGTAAATTGCTCACATTAGCAGGTTGTACGACTTATTAAGTAAGCACAATTTGCGTGGTCGCCGCCCAAAAAACAAAATAAAATCAAATAAAAATAAATAAGAGAAGAGGAGCAAGCTGGGTCCAGGCCGGCATCCAGAAATAATGGGCAGCCGTTAAAGGTGGCGACCAGGAGCCGCCTAGCCCGACAAGTGATTGTTTTATAATTGCACTCGCAATTGCAGTTCGATCCGCTAAATTGGCCCCGCGGCGGATTCTCGGCTTGTGGGCTGGCCGGCGAAATTGGCAATCCATTTGAATGAATAATTGCTCAATTATAGCCACCGCCGCCGCCACAAGCGCCTAACGAGTCACACTTGCTGGGCGGAAAATTGTTTTGGAAATTTGTCTGACTGCAGTCAGCATGGGTGCGAGTAAAACTTAATTGGAGCGGCCAGCAAGGAAATTGGTTGGCCAAACCGGTGGCACTGCTCCCTGTCCGGTAAGTAAACACAAAGTTGGAGGTGCGTTCCGAGTAGCATTTGGGGCATCTTGTGGCTACGAGCTTGGAGCTGATTTGTCTTTTAAGTGCTATTCTTTTTAACAAGATAATTGTTACCGATTTATAGGTAATGGGATCAGGGTTACGAGCTGGAAAATATATTTTTGGGGGCATTTATCTGTAGTATCAAAATTGTAAATACAATTATGTAAAAAAGGTTTCAATACTCAAAAGACTAGTAAAAATTGCCCCTTTTTATATGCTACCAGGAATTTGGCCCAAATTGCAATCAGTTTTTGTGTTTTCTTAGCCTGCCTGCTAATTGCAAACATTCATTTATTTATTTCAGTTGCTCGGAGGCTGTTACACCAAAGATTGGTGCATATTTGAATTGAAATTTTATGCGCACAAGCCCCAGAGTTGCTGTGCTGCGAATTGAATACGAAATATTTGCGGATCGGGCGATTTAAGCAGCCAGATTAGCCAAAGTCAGAAAAGCGCGACAAAAATGGCGCTAAGCCCGCAAGGAGAGACAATAAGAGGCAGGGGATATGGCAGCATATGCAGTATAGGCATCCACGGTAGCTGGACGGCATTAGGGTGAAATCGAGAAATGAAACTGGACCAGTTTAAGCGGAAGCAGCGATGTTTGTGATGAGGATGGAGCTCGGGAGCTGGACCTGGACCTGGATCTTGGATCTTTGCTGGGACAGCAACTGCTACGCTGCTGCACTGTGTGCTGCGCTGTCTGCGGGCACGTAAGAAATTTCATACTAATTGGCATAAATACCAAGTGTTGGGGAGAGAGACGTTGCTGGCTTTGGCCGGGCGACACTGACAGACTGACGAACTGACAAACTGACGGACTGACATTGAGCCGCGACCAAGAAATGCTCCACAGTTTAGCATCAGTAAGCTGAAAAGCGAGTGGATGCACTTGTCCCTAAAGTTGGAGAGGAGGCTTAAATAAAAAAAAACTGTTGACAAATTTAATATTTGAAAAGGTGAATTTTTGGTTACATTTTTAAATACAAATCTAATTTAGGGTGCTATTGTGAGGAATACCACTTCCAAACTTAAGAACCTATCTACAACATACATTGTATCTAAGTATATAAAAATTGGTTTTGAAATCTTATCAAATGGAAAAGTTTTTAGGGGTAGTTGGATCATAAAAATTCGAAATAATGTTAGGCAAAGGGATGCATGTTAGGCAAAGATTTGAAATTATCATTTGAAGATTGACTTTCCTGATTAACTTTCCAATTTATTTATTAAGAAATTAAATCGAGGTTCTACTTAGAGAAACTGATTTTCGTTTAAGAACCTGATTGCGTTTCTCTGATTGCGTTGTATGGGTTTTGCGGAATATTCGCCATAAGCTGGTCTTACTGTACCCAGCCAGGACCGAGAGGCAAACGCTTGTCGATGAGATCTTCACCTTGGCAATCATTAATCGTCTGCCAGCGACATAATATCGATTGGATGATGGAGCTGTGTCTCCTGTGTCCCTCTCTCCGAGCCAGTTTTTTTTAGTTTTTATTTGATTTGATTCAGCATCGTTTTATTTTACTTTGTACGGGGCATTTCCTTTGCTCGCTCGCTCCGCTAGTTGGCCGCGTGCAAAACTGGAATGCTCATCGAACCAATTGAAATTGCTGTGACAACAATAAAAATTCAACTTTGGGCCTCGCTTTTCCCCCCTTGGGCCGATGTTGGCCAAGCATTGCAAGTGGTATTGGTATTGCCATTGCTATTGGCATTGCCTTTTGCCGTTGTTGTCAGTCTGGTTGACTGACTGACAATTAGACGTTGCTAAAATGTTGACTGATCAAGCGATTTGTAGCTGTAAATTCATCTCTATTTCGCTCTGCAGCGCGAGTTCATGTCTTTCAGCTGCTTGGGAATGCTTGCTGCTGCTGGTTTTTGCAGCCCACTCCCTCCCAGTTTCCCAGCTTTTCCGCCCTCCCGCCTTGGCCGCCCCCTCCGGCACTCGGGTTTTTATTGCCTTTGTCCGGTGTCCTGGCCCGGCCGGCTACTTGTCGCTGTTAAAATCCAATTAATCGAACAATTTACTTTGGTGCGTTTAGCGATGGTGTCGCTATTGGCCCGCCTATCCGGGCATGGGCTGGTGTGGTGTTGATTTTCCGATCTCGCCATCGATACCTGTGATTTCGAATAACTTGCAGGCATTTGCATGCTGTCAATCCCACTTTGCATAAATGCTTTAATAACTCGGATGATTACCCGGGCATTTTGCATCAAATTTGTCTTGCACTCAATCAGAGAGGTTGTTTGAATATATTATCTGGCTTGAAGAGTCTTTTTAAAAATCCACGAAAGGGAAAAGGCCAACTTTGCCAGCTTAGAACTAAAATATGCGGCAGCAAATTGGAAAAAATGTGATGGGGATCGATAATTGGACTCCCCACGAAGAGTTTAAGATACGGATCTCTGAATACGGGCCGCAATTGGCCGAGATATGGTCTTTGGAAAAAAGGTTTGTCTTGCACTCAATCAGAGAGGTTGTTTGAATATATTATCTGGCTTGAAGAGTCTTTTTAAAAATCCACGAAAGGGAAAAGGCCAACTTTGCCAGCTTAGAACTAAAATATGCGGCAGCAAATTGGAAAAAATGTGATGGGGATCGATAATTGGACTCCCCACGAAGAGTTTAAGATACGCATCTCTGAATACGGACCGCAATTGGCCGAGATATGGTCATTGGAAAAAAGGTCTAAAATTCGAGATCATCCCAAATTTATGGGAAAAATCGAAAATGTAAGATCAGAGAAATTTGGCAACAGGCAAAAGGCGAAATGTTTTTAACTTTGCCAGTTCCAATTTTTTATTACAAATTAGTTTCTGCATTCAATTACCCAGCCAAATGACATTCTTTTTAAAAGTAATTATAAGTTTGAAAGTTACAAGATTTATAAATACAATATACTCGTATATTGTTTCTCAGCAGTATTTGTTAACTATTACCGAAGTAAGCGTAGCAGTACGCTTTGGCTAATTAAATTCTTTAAGTGCATTTAATTTTTTTGATAATTAGGAAAACGTTTTATGTTAAGATTTAATTAGGTTTCAAGTTTTGCACTCCCAACTATAGATATATCCCTCAAAATATGCCTCCCAAGTGTTGCCTATAAGAAAGATAAACCTATTAAAATTGCGTTTTCCGAGTGAATTTGATTAATTATTTGTACAAAAAACACGCATCTATTAGTGACTTTTCCAGCTTTCCTGTGAGCCGGCACTGACCTGACCCCTTTCCTGCTGCATTTGCTAACGATCTGTAAGTGTTAAGGCATAAATTACGAGCCGCCTGGAACATGACAGGCCAACAAAATGTGGACTCTGCCTCTGGGGGCCCAAAAAACAAATGGGCGGCCACCCTTTTGGCTGGCAACCGAGCATGATTAGTGTCAATTTTTGTCACTTTAATAGCCTCGTTTATGCGCCTCTAACTCCACGGCTAAGGAGCTCCGTTGCGGCTCGTTCGGGTGCATTAAAAAGGAAGTGTGCCCTATAAAATAGGCCAAAAAAGGCCGCCCCACTGCAGCGAAACGTTTTCATTAATAGACGCTCGGATATCAAAGTGAAAACTTCACAGTAATGCCGCTGAGTCTGCTGATGCTGCTGCTGCTGCGGCTGCGGCTGCATTGCCATTCGCCCGCCCCATTAAACCACAAAATTTATTGCGCCAACTAAAACGAAATCTCGGCATCTGACAACCGAAACGTTCGCGGAGAAATGGAGTTCGAGTTCGGGGAGGACCAGGATCGGAGATCTGGGATCCGCCATGACGGGCCGGGGATGGGGAACAACTTAATTCAAGTGTTGTCACTTTGTCGTGTTCCATAAATGCTGAAAACGCTGCTCATTAATTTTCAAGTGTAACTTTTATTAGGTATTTAAATGCGTGCGAGCATCAGGCCAATGGCAACATGCCGCATCCCATAAATTCGACGGGGCGAGTGCATCTTTTTATGCCACTTCACAGGCACACATAGTCATATACGTATGGCATACTCGTACATATATCCAGCCACATGTTGCAGCCACCCCAGCCAGCGTGTCGCACATACTTGAGATTGCATTAGTCGGTTTGGCGCTCCCGCCACCGAAAAAAAATAAATAGGGGAACACACCGCACTCCGAGGGGCATGCCACTTCAGGGGCGCGGAGAGTGATCAATGCCGCCTCATAAGCCTGTTCGCAACCCATTGCATTAATAATCCATAACGCCAAGATCATGCATTAGAGATGGAAGCGTGACTAAGCAAATATATCCCTATGATGTTGGGAAAAGTAACCTAAAGTATTTCCAGATCCACCTCTTTATGGGCGCTGAAACTTGGTATGTAAATAACTTAATTATGTTCTTATTTTTGACAGTTAAATATATTCTCTATATTATTATAATAAGAGCTGTTTAGTATGGAAGTTAACCCTTCCATACTTCCATACATAATAAATGGTTAATTTTGAGAACAAATACTAAAGCAATAATGCCTAAAAAGCGTATAAATATATTGTTGTTTTTCCTTTTACTAAAAACGACTAAAACCTTGTCCATCTCTGATTGCCACCCACGGGAAAAGGCATTCGAACTATCCGCCTAATGTCGATAAATCAAGAGCCCAGAGCAGGCACATACGAGACACCTCCACTTCAAAACAGATCCGATGCCTACTCCACAGAACCGGGTGATATATCGTCGCTGCTAATGCTGTTAATGAAACAGCGTAATTATGTATTAGGAGGGGACATTTAGAGCACCCTACTTAGGAAAACTCCCGACACCGGGACCGGGAACGGCATTGGGATCGGGTCCGGGTCGCGGAGCACATTAATTATCCGCCGTAGAGCGGAAAAGTGAAAGTGCGGTTGGGATAAAAAAAAATAAATAAATACAACAAAAAACAAAGGCAAACAAATGTTCGGTGGTAAGTGATGTGTATGTGACATTATGTATTAAAAGGATTTTGTGTGTTTTACATAATAACCACATCTTCCCCTCATCAAAGCAACCGACTTTTCTAAGGGGGCGAAAAATAAATGGAGGGGAAAAGCAAATACGCCCAAAATGAAGCTGTTCATCGAATCATTCGCAAATTAAGCGGAGCAGTTGGCTGAAAGCAGCAGGCCCTGCCACGCCCCCAAAATGATTCAGGGCGCTATGCTTGAACTCATTTGAACTCGAGCGAAAAGGCGTCGAGTGTTTCAGCCCCCGCGGCGTTTGTCGTGCGCTTAGATAACATTGTCATTAATCGTTCGCAATTAATTATCGGCTTTGGCCGGGGCTTTATTTTAAAGTAGTTATTATTATAACGAACTGTCAACACCTACTTATACAGCCAGGTGAGTCCGCTGCCGCTGATCCCCTTTAAATCGCTGTCTGTGTTGGCCAGTGATGCTGGTTTTGGCTTTTTTTTTATCAAATAGGTGGTGCATATTACCTGGGAAAAGAAAAAAATTTAATGAAAAAGCATTATTTTACCTTGAATATGAGTTTTAGGGTGTTTTGCTTTTCAATAAGACAACAACATTCTTTAAGGTTCTTTTAGGTGCTTAGTCTTAGATTCTTATTGTAACTATTGCAAATAATCTTAGATACGATAAGCATATATGTATATATATATATTTTTTAACACTCTTATTTTAAGGAAGTTAAGGACAGTTTGTTACTAATCAAATATTTGCAATACCAAAGCCTTATATTACTGTGTTTGCCTTCAAACACAGTATTGAAATGCATTCAAAACTTCCATTTGTATTTAAGGAACAGAACCCTATAGAATATATCCCAAGAAATGTGTAGTAATATTCTTTGTAATTGATCCAAGCTTTCTATATTATTTACCAAGTTTTATGAACTGAAAAGCCGTCAACACTGATGCCTCTCTCCCG
The DNA here is from genome assembly GCA_021223825.1 of Drosophila ironensis. Classification (NCBI taxonomy): domain Eukaryota; kingdom Metazoa; phylum Arthropoda; class Insecta; order Diptera; family Drosophilidae; genus Drosophila; species Drosophila ironensis. Next base: position 3,368,011 of record JAJJHQ010011628.1, read on the forward strand.
TTTGGGTGGTCGGTTGGCTTGACTGACGGTGGCCCGCCTCGAAATGCTGGAAACCCGTTTGGTACGATCCCCTCGGATCCCGGGCATGTGTAAATGTATGTTAATTTGCCGATCGTTAAATACGAAAATTTGTTGATTTTATTGTCAGCTCGGCTCTGGCTTTTGTCTTTTGCATCTTTAATTGGTTAACCATATGGCTGCGATCTGATTTGTTTACGTTAACCTGTAACTCTGGGCTCACTTCTTGTGTGGGGTTGTTAAATTAGCGTTTATCTGGCGGACATTAAACTTAATTGTCGCTTATCTCTGGCCACAGCAAGTTGTACGATTTCGAATTAGAGCCGGTCATTGCCGGCGGTAATAGCCTTATTTTTAGATCAACATTTAAGTTTACAAAGCGCTGATTAAGCTTTAAAACCCAAAGTGTAGATGCTGTACAGGCCGTGATTTGAACTGGATTAGAACCGACGCGTCGGATGAAAGTCACAAGCCAGGCCAACACTCTGTTTAAGCCGGGAAACCGCCGCCCCTGCCGCCGCAAATGAAAAACATTGGCACAATTGGAATTTAATGGAGTCAATTTGGTGTTTGGTGATGCATAAACTGGCCCAAGGCAGTGGTGCGATTCCTGTACGTCCGAATGCAAACAGTTTGCGGACGCTGCGGCGGCTCCTGTTGCTCCTTTTGGCCGCCTTTTGGCTGCTAACAATGCAGATCAAGAGATGAGCGCGTCCATTTCGGTCTGCGGATCGGCCATTGTTTCATTTGGCATGTTGTTGTTTTAGGAGTTCACTAAAAAGACAAATGTGGTGTGCGGATGCGGATGCGGGGGCAGCAGCAGAAACTTTCAGTTCGCCAGGCAGTCGCGGTGAGCCAGCGCGTGTTAGTTCCACTCGTTAAGGATTTACGAGCAATTTTTATCACTTTGAGGATCGCTGACAAATCCGGCAACAACAACAGCAGCAGCAGCGGTAGCAGCAGCATCAGCCCGCAACAATGCACTGCAATGCAACATGCGCATAATAAAGGCAAGTTGTCCAACATAAACACACACTTGAGCATTCGCAGATATTTTTTATACTGGACCATTGGATACACGGATACATCCTCTACAGGAAGCTCGCCTGTCTCATCGTTGTCGCTGATGTGGCCAAAAGTGGCCAATAAAACCCAAGCGACGATGTCACAGCAACTGCAACTGCAACTGCAACTGCAACAGCAGCCGAGGCAGAAGCTGCGGCAACGATGACGACGAATTATAGCAAAGTAATCGCAGTGGGCTGCAGCCATTGTCCATTTTTGTCATACTCTAACAGGGATTACTCCAAACTAATCAAGGCTTTGGAAGCACCCAAAAAGAGAGTTTTTGAAAACAAAATTAGATATATATATTACACACAATATCAAAATTATTTGGAAAAATATCTTTACTTTTATTAGCTTTAAAAGAGAACTTACAGATTCGTTGCTGCCACTGATTTTCCTCTACTTATTTACTTGGAATCTTTCTTTTTGTTTTCGCTCCGACCACATTTTCCTCGGCCAATATCGTTGGCGGCTTTTGGCGTTGATTTCCCTTCCAATTTATGTGACATATTGATTTTAAATTGATGATAGTCTATTTTGCGTTGGCCAGCCATCGGACGAGCGAACAAAACCGATCGAAACCAATTTATTTTAGCCATTTTAAATTGGCATTTTTGCTGCGTTCACAATGCATTCGCATGGCCACAAACTGGGCCCATATGACTTCATCAGCTCCATTGTCGTTGGGGCAGACGAGTTGGCTGGTGGCTGGGAATCGAATCGAAGCCGCACTCGCGGATGCGAGTCCTCTATCCCGTTCATAGGTGCGCATTTAAATGCAAATTTAATTCAATTAATGATGCATCAAATGCAGCCAATGCCTAATTGCCATGCGATGATCGTCGTCAGTGGCTGTTGCCTGTCTGCGCTCGCCTGTATTTTCCTTTTTCTGGCTTCTGTTTTCCTCCTTTTTGTTGATTTTTGTTGGCCAACTGTTTTTCTATTGCTCATCCTGAAGGATTCGCAAGGCAGCTGCTTTTTCGCTGCTGCTGCTGCCGCTGCTAATGCCGCTGCTGCTGCTTGACAATATTGATGATTTAGTAGTTGGTGCCGTTGGCTGTTGCGGTGTCTGTGGCACCATAGGCGTAATTAGACAAGCATTGTGCAAAAGCGTTAATTAAAAACCGCAAAACGACACAGCAGCCGCAGTGGCAGTTGCCATTTTTCCACCGACTATTGACTGCCAGCTGCGCCAGCCCCATGACTTCACTTTGACACTCAGAAATGCCTTCAGAAGTTGCTGTTCTTGATTGCAGATATCTTGGGACTTTGATAAATGGTTAAATATACGTATAGGATACCTTTATCTTGCAAGAAGCATAACCACATATGGTATTTTACACATCGTTTTCGCATATTCTCAAGGAGTTTTGAGGCCTTCAAGTTAAGGTAATACTTTTAATGACAATTAATCCCAATGCAACTTAACCCTTTCTAACCTCTTCTCATTTTATAATTCCGGGAGCTAATACTTTCAATTGAAACTTTTTCGAGTGCACTAGCTCACTAGCCTTTGTAATGAGCCAGAGTCTCGATTGCGTAAGCTCTCCGCGGATGCATCTGCTGCGTGTCCCCGGGTTTTTAGCCTTCTGTCCTGACTCCCCGAACCCCAGCAACAGCAGGGGCTGGCGCTGCTGCAATCAGCTAGTAATTTCCTTTTATAAGATCTCGCTTTGCTGCCGCATGAATGGAGTGACATGAAGTGGAGACCTCATGCGTATTTATGAGTCCCAATGATTTCGATTCCGATTCCTGTTCGCTGTCCGCCCAGTGTTGAGTGCTTAGGATTTTGGATTGATTTTGACGCCAAGCGCTGGCGTTATGGGCAAGCCTAATGGGTATGGGAACGTAGTTGAGTAGAAATCACAATACTATATAATCTAGCTAGCTCCGGCAAATTCTTCAATCAGGACTGCAGCCTTTTTAAATTCCCTAATAAAGCAAGTGAGCCACTTCTCACTGTTTTTCTAGAGCTGAACAGCAAACACTTTATCCTCAGCTGGACCATGTCGCTCCTGAGGCTGTCCAAGGATGCCTCCAAGCTGCTGCTTTTCCGTGCCCCGGTGATCCAATCCCAGTGGCAGCGCGAGCAAAAGACCTTACCGGTCTACGACTTCAAGTGTCCGCGTCCGCCCAAGTGGGGCTACTCGCCTTTCGGACGGAACCAGGAGACCTGGGCCCAGTGGACGGTGGCCCGGCTGGACGACCTGCTCAACTGGGGTCGCAAGGGCTCCGTGTGGCCCATGACCTTTGGCCTGGCCTGCTGCGCCGTGGAGATGATGCACATTGCCGCCCCGCGCTACGACATGGATCGTTTTGGCGTTGTCTTCCGGGCCTCGCCGCGTCAGGCGGACCTCATGATTGTGGCCGGCACCCTGACCAATAAGATGGCACCGGCCCTGCGGAAGGTGTACGACCAGATGCCCGAACCGCGCTGGGTCATCTCGATGGGAAGTTGCGCCAACGGCGGGGGCTACTACCACTACTCGTACGCGGTGGTGCGGGGCTGCGATCGCATTGTTCCGGTGGACATTTACGTGCCTGGATGCCCGCCCACCTGCGAGGCCCTCATGTACGGAATCCTGCAGTTGCAGAAGAAGATTAGGCGTATGAAGACCTTGCAGATGTGGTACAGAAAGTAAAAGACTTGTTGCAATGCACGAGTGCATTTATGCGTATTAATAAAAAGACCAAGGAGGCATACAATTATTTATTACGTTGGGAATAAGGTTTTGTAATATGTATTCCATATAACAAGTAGAAACGCTGTAGTCGAGATGTCTCGATAACAAGATACCATGTATCTATTTTGATTATCTATTAATTGTATACCCGGTTCTTAAAAAGAACAAGAGAATATTGAATTTGTACAAAATCATTTGAAAGGAACTTTTCCAACCTCATAAAGTATATACGAGTATATTATTGATCAGTATTAACAGCGGAGTCGATGTAGCCATGTCCGTCTGTCCGTATGAACGCCTTGATTTTGGAGATTATAATAGATAGAGAAAAATTTATTGCATATTCTGATTCTGGGGAGACCCGTTCAGCACAAGTTTATTTTCAAAATCGGCTACCTCCCCCCACAATTTTAGTTCTATAGGCACTACATTTGGACAGTACATTGTTACAATATAATTTACATTATATAGGCATTTATCCGTGCTTACAAAGAAACTGATGAGTTGATTGCTCTTTAAGCCACGTTTTAATTGCCTAATAATGTAAATCGTGTTCCGCTTTGAATGCTAAGTATTTTTCGAACGTATGGAAAATATTTTAGTTATAATCAGTCATTCGTCATGGAATCAAGAATTGCCTCTCTGAGTTGCTAGCTGTAGCAGGCTGTTGCTTTCACTGCGTCACCTTTGGCATCCAAGAATCGGATGCATTAGCTCATCTGAACGTGGAGATCCGCTGCATATAAAAAATGCAATTCCTAAGGAGATAGACATCGACGACCACCCCTCTGTGGCCCCGTACCCCGAAATTTTCTTAAGTTTAGACTCGATTGTTACGTTCGCTGCAAGTCTCCCAAGGATCTGCAGCATTATCGGAACTGAGCCAGTGCGTCGAGCCGATTTTCTGTATAAAAAAGACCGAGGCCAAGTATTTTGCCGTGCCTTAGGACCAGGTAAGTTCGGAGTACTTAGAATAATATATATATATATATTTTATGAGCTTTCTTGTCTCTGTTACATATATTTGGACAAACTTAAAACACAATTTGTACCTTAAGGTATAAATACATTAAAATGGGGTTTGGGAATGAAAAAATAAAGGAATACTTTTTTAAAAACGTAACTTCCACGCTTAGGGTTAGAGATTTTTGATCGGCTCATCTGCTGATCCCAAACAAAGTCAAAGAGTTAAGCGCATCAGTTCCAGGCTGTCCACAAAATCCTCTCGACCGAAAAGTCGCTTAGTCAGCGAAACAGGGCTCGTGCTCCCACCTGCACTTGAAGAGGATCGGTTTCAGTAACAAATATGAAATCCCACAGGACCAGATAAGACCTGCAGACAATGATCGGAGACAATAAACACTTCTGGCGACACTCAAGTGTCGATGAAATATGAAGGGTTCTTGAAACATATGAAAGGATTTCGTTGTTTGTCTGCGGACAAAAACCGAAAATCCTTTTTGCGAATTCGCCGACACCGAGCACTTGAACTTGATGGGAAGATCATTAAATCCTCGCTCTCTCACTATTTTCGAGTGCGGAGAGTGCATTAAATTGCCAGGACAACGGGGGCATTAGTGTAATCCATGTGCGACACACCCACAAAACTGGGAAATCGGACAGAAATCGGTGAATGGAAACGCACGGGGCTGGCCATGAATGAAGGACCTCATTCATCGGGCCCATGAAAAGGACCTGCCCGGCACTTGATGTTTGAAAAATGTGGCAACAAAGGCCCAGCGGGCGGCAGCAGGCAACCGATCGCCGATCCCCGATCCTCAGGATCATGGGAATCCGCCGTCGCAGTCGCAGCCGCTGCCGTGACTCAAGGGACAGTTCCAGCGAATAAGAATGGCCGTGGAAAAATTAACTTGTCTCAATCGCACAGCAATAAAAATTAATAACAAAGCCACTGGCTGCATGTTCGACTGCATTGTGCAGGCATTAAATAAATTTAACAGCTCAATGACTTGTCGAAAGGCCGAGGGAATCCAGGGAGTCGTCGGAATCGGAATCGGAATGGGAATCTGAATCTGAATAGCAGTCGAGGCAGTGAAGCGTTCGGGCCCAGGCAACCATATCTTAATTAGCAGACCCGGGCCTACATTAACCTTAATTTTTGCTCTTTTTTATTTTACCCGATTTCTGGTTAATTGCGGCGCCGAGGCGCCAACGAAAGAGCTTCCACGTTGGCCAGGTTGTGAGCTGCAATTGCAAGTTGTGGGTTCAGTCGAGTGTCCAGCAGCGCATGCTCAGGAATTGCACTTGAGTGAAATTTTTGAAGAAGCAGGATGAGGGCTTGCGACCACCATGGTGGGTCCTACCTGCAGACTTCATTCGCTGCCGTTCGGCATTCAGCGACTGTGACCCCCTTTTTTCCGTTAATGTCTGGGCAGAAGAAGGTTCGGGCAATGTTCCACGGGTCATAAATTACGTCAGACAATTTCTGAAATGCCCAACGAATTGTGTGTTTAACACCTAATCGCCCGTGAGGTCCTCCAAAAACTGACTCGCCGCCAAAATAGGCCGGACAAATAAAACCCCGAAAAGCAGCATCTAGCTTCTACCCATTCATCGATCCATTCACTCCGGCAAACTCATTCACTCGGCCATTCATGGCCTCATAATGAAATTGTTGGATGTCTTCTTGAATTCCCATTTTTTGGCATTGTGCTCGGGCCGAGAGATTTATGTTCATGAATGTAAATGCCTTCTTCAAATCTTTTTTATTGGCATTATGGGGAATTGATTTGTTGCCTCGTTGGGCTCTTTCATAAAATTATTATCACACTTTTCGGGAATCCAGGGCCAGGCGATCTGATCTGCTTTCTTTCGGGGAGAATTATTAAGCTGATTTTAATTGCGCTGCATGCGCTCGCTGGCTGCTTTGATCGCGTATCGTAAATCTAATTTAGTGGGTTCTTCAACAAAAATCTATGGAGCACAAAACAAAATTTAGATGTTTTCTAATTATGCAACGAACGATCGTTTCTGAGTGGGGCGATCGGATGTTTTGTGTGTTGTTTTCGATCGGATTTGATTGAAATTTATCGCTAATGCATTGGCTCTCCTCCGCCGTGTGCCGTGTTTGTTGCCGATGCGATCACCGATCCGTAATCTCTTCCAGGGCGTTGTCTGCTTTTGGTTGTGCTGGGTTTACATAAATACTCGTATCTTGTCCCTGAGTCAGGTCTGGCTGCCAATTTTGGTCTAGAGCTGCTCTGGGGCCGTTATGGATACTTTACACAGCCATAACGATTTGATCTTGATATTAGTTGCCTGAATTGGGTGCCCTGCGATCATTTGTTAAATAAAAGTGAAAATTTGTTATTTGTTGCACTCGGTGTTGGTCGGTGCTTTTCAGCGATAAGAATCTTGATTTATTTAATGAGTTTGGTTTATGTAAGATCAGCAATTCAGATGCAAATTAATAGGAATCCGAACAGTTTTCTCCCGGCCTGTAATATCAAAAGTCAATAACTTGGCATGTATTTATAAAATGGCAAAATACAATGTGTCAGACAAGTCTTTTGGCGGTTAAAATTTCTCCCTTTATTTGTGGGCTCCCGTTTGGCCCCTGTCCACTTCCGCAATGATCCTCTTCCCAGTGTGCTGGCCCAAATTAGTCGCCAAGCTGCCAAAACGTTTAGTACGCTGCTCTCACCCAGCGGATCTTCCCCGCAAATTGTCCATTTGTCATGCAGACAATAACGTTGACATACATTCGGGCCAGGTCCTTTGTTTGTAAGTTCCCGGGCTGTGAGTTTCTTTTTTTTTTCTGTTTTGGATTTCAGGAGGAAACCAAACTCGTTGCCTGCTGCATTGCGCAATAAAAACAAGAGTCGCCAAGGAATTGAGGAGGGGAATCCATCATTAATAAGCCCTAAAGTGGCTGCCCGATGGCCGCTCCAGGCGGGCAATAAAAACAATGGCCAAAATGGGCAATGAGCGGCCGACGCACAGCAGCAACATGTGCACTTGTTGCTCCTCTTGTAGCTGCTGATGTACTGGCAAAAAAGTTCCCAATTTTGCAATTAATCAATCCATTTTAAACAGTCTTTACACAGATCAAAAAGATGGCAATGCTGGCACATTTTAATCTCAACTGCTGGCCGACTTTGCACCTTTTTAGTAGCCACCGACCATTACCATTCTGAACAGTAATAATCAATCTCCGATAGGGAGGTTTGGGTTCTTAGTTTTTTCACCGTGTGTACGGATGTTCCTGTTGCAGCTTGCAAACAAGTCGGGCGCAAAAAACTGCAACAGAAGCCACGGAGGAGGTACAAAAAAATAAGAAAAGCCAAACCGCTTTAGGCCATTTAAGGCAACGCAATTAATTATTTTTTAACTGTTTTGTCATTTCGGAATGCAGCCAGAAGCCATCGTTGGCCATCGATTGGTCTTCGTCCTCCGATCTGGCTGTCTTTTGGCTTTTTGCCTTTTAGCCTTCCTGCTGATGCTGCTGCTGCTGCTGTTGCTGTTGCGGCTGCTGGCAAAAGGACTTTGACATGGCCGCAGCATCGCAGCAGCTTTCGCTTGTTTGATCGCTTGATCGGTTGATCGATTGATTGCTGCCACAGCGAGCAGCAACCTGCAATCTGCAACAAGCAACGTGCAACGTGCAACCTGCGCGCAGGCAGCAAAAAATTGCACCGAGATTGTAAAACGCGTCTGTAACAAGCCGTTGCGTTAATTTGCCGCTGCCGATTGGCTACCGAAATGCCCGCCAGACAGCAGACATCATGCGCCGCCATCCGACAGCTGTCTTTGGCACAAATAGAAAGTTATATTTTCTTCAATTTGTATATAAGTAACTTAGTATTGTGCTTTGGGCCAAGGCATATTAAATATGCAGAATGTTAAATATATACTATACAGATTATATGTATAACAAATGAAACAACCAGTTGTCAGGGGGCTGCTCGTGGCCGGGCAATAAAAGCAATAAAAATTCATAAATATTTCAGGCAACCTCGAACAAGTTGTTGGCCGCCTGGCCGGGCTTATTTGCTTTGTCTGTTTTGATTATAAAAAGCATTCAGCTTTAATTTGTCAATTTCTTAATTGGCGTTTCGTACGTTCCACATCGCAATGCCCCACCAGCCCGCCAGCCATCCAACCCGCCAGCCATCCAGCCAGCCATCTCGTTCTGGTCGCCTTGGATTTATGTATGCGGATCGTTGATTTCGATTTTCTGTCGCCTTTTTGCCGTCGTCTCTGCTGCAGATACTCGCTCACAGATACGCGCCGCACACATACCAGCAAGCGCTCAGTGATAGAAGAATTTTAACAAGCTTCGGTGTTTTGGAATTTCGTACGTGAAGAATCCAAAAATGTTTTACGCAATTAAAGAATCTGATAAAATGTCTACAAGCCGCGTACCCATCCCAGACGCCTGCTGAATCGGCAAAGAGCCCAAAGATGCATCCCTCCGTGATATATCCTGCCGATATTGGCCAACCTTCGGCGCGGATCGATCACTTGTCCGTCGGTAAATATGACAAATTTCGAGGAACCACAGGAGCCACAAAAAAACGGGGGAAAATCAGAAGCGAATGCGAGCTGAGAGATGCGAGATGCGAGATCGTGTATCTGTATCTGGCAGACAGTGCCAGTGTTTTGTTGTGGCACAAACCAATTAAGCCGAGATTAATTGGCCATGTCAAGTGGCGTAATCGAGCGCGAACACAGGTTTGACATTTCATAATTATTTCAACCGCCTGACTGCCTGACTTTGACTCTCCACCACCACCAATCTGCTCCCGTCGCTCATGATCGATCAATCTGTATCTGCTGCGCACTCTCGGCAGCAGATACTCGGCGGCCGTATAGGTTGTATCTGAATCTGTGTGCCCGTGGAGATGGCCTATGATAGATACTCGCATGCTCATTGGAATTTTTACTTAATTGTCTGTTTTGATATGTTGATTTCATGCGATAACCGCGTGGAACCACTCGGGATTATTGATATTTGGTGGCCATTATGTTGTCAGGTCGGCTTAAAGGAATTTTTGCTTGATAATCTGTACTTCAATCTACGTTTCATATTCAGTAATTTCAACTGATCCTGCTGCATATATTTAAATGAGTTTAAATAGTATTTAAATAGCTGAAAAGCAAGAAATCTTGAACATATCTAGGGCCGATTGATCGCTACTTTCCATCTTCGTCAATTTAGAATGTTTCGCATCCGTTTGCCGATCTTGCACCCCGACTGGGACTTTCAGAATTGCGATCCGATCAACTGCGAACCACTTTGTTACCCCGGGTTCAACTTTCTCCGGGCCAGTGCCACTCTGCACCCACTTTTATCACCTATCAACCATCATCAGCCATCGCTCATCGCATCCACACCCACTCGCAGCTCCCTCCGGCTCATTTTGCAGCTAATTTGACAACAATTTACTGTAATCACAATCGATTCGTGTTTGCCAATTTTTTAATTGTTTTCAATCCTCTTTTCTCCGGTGAGCCCGGGGCCCCAAAGCAGCTCCCGGTCCCCGCCAGACACACGATCGAGTAATTTACGATGGCCTCATGGTGATTGGGTTCGCTGGCACAGCGCATGACACCCAAACCCAAACCCAGACCCAGGCACAGGCCCATACCCAAGCCCTAAAATGAGCATTGCCTTGGGAGCAGGGACAAACAAACGAACTCCATTAGCAGATCTTTAGTGGGCCCGTCGTCTGTGGTTAGTTCGTGCGAACTTCTAGGAATTATGTTGTTCCAATTAAAATAAAAATTAAAATAAAAGAAGACAAAACAAAGGCAGCCCACGGTCGACACTTGGGCCCCCTCTTCCTGTCGTTGTATCGATTTGTGAAATGGTCGTCGATGAGCGGCCTCTCGCTCGGGCACTGAAAATAAATCTTCATGACATCCGAAACGCACTTCGAATATCCGAAATGTGCTTTAAAAAATGTAAGCGCTGTAATTTCAGCAGTAAAATCTTATTTATAAATGATAAATGAAGTGTAAGTTTCAGGGGAAAATTTAAAAGTAAAAATATCTTTATGGCAACACATTTTTCAATGAAAAAATATATTAAAATGGAATTTTTTAAATTTCAAATATCCCCAAATTAAACTGGAAATAAGATTTTGTGACAAATGAGACACGTGCATGAAATTTCAGATAACATCTTGGAATCTCATTTATTAAATGATGTTAAAGCCCTACAGAAATTCCTTGAAGGAAATATTTCTCATTTATTTTTCTATTAAAAAACAAATACAAATTTTTCATATTTAAAATGTCGTCAAATTATGAAACAAGAAATAAAATATTTCTTGGCAAATGTGACAGATACATTGAAATTCCAGGAANCTTAAAGGACTAAAGAAATTGCGTTGAGAGAAACCTTTCTCCTTTATTATTCTACAAAAATATAATATTTACGTTTTTTTAATATAAAATGACTTCAAATTAAGAAACAAGATCTTAATTTCGTTGCAAATGTGACACCTGCATTCGAATTCCAGAAAACATCGTGGAACCTCTTTGACCAAATAAAGCGAATTTCAAGGACTGGAATTTATAGAAAATTTCTCTCAATGCCTTCCGGGAGGTGGGGCGGAAAGGGGCCAACTGGCGCTGCCTGATTTCCATTTAACCTGCTGCACCAGAGACCCAAGGACCGAGCGACTGGGAACTGGGGATGGCGGCTCCGAGTGCAGCTGCACCTCGTGGATGCGCGGCTTGATTTCTTCGCGCACGATACGAATCGTGGTTGCCTTAAAACGACTTTAATATGTAAATTCGATTTCGGAAGCCAAAGTAATTAATACTAGAATGCAGCCCCGATGCCGTGGCAACAGCAAAAGCAACAGCAACAGCAGCAGAAGCGGGGCAACAAGCAAACTGAATTTAAAATTAATCCAAACAAACGGATAAGAGGGAACGGACCCGAAAGGCAGCAGAAATGTTAATTTGCCTCGTCTGCTCTGCTGTCGTCTCAGGAAGCTACATTCTTACGATCCGAGGTGAGAATATTTCTCAGCATTGCGTCGATTATGCTGGAAATTTATGGCCCAAACCAAGGGATTTCTTCTTCTGGCCCATTGGGCCCTTCGGCCCTGGGCCCTTAGGCTGGGCTGGGCCAGACTATTCAAATAAAAATTATGCTTGACATATTGGTATAAGTTTTGTTTTTAATTATGAATGGCATCCACCGGTGACTGTCGTGTGGGTCCCGCCGGCTCTATGGTTAGATGGGCCTGCTGTGAAATCAGAGCTCGTCTCCGGATCGAGAGTCACATTTTGAGATAAAGATAAAGATCTTCCTTTGGGAGAAACTCATTGATGTAGGTAAATTATCGCTCTGTTCTTAACGTCGTGTTTTCGTGTTTTTTAATTGGACTTTGGGAATTTAGTGAAAAATGCTAATTAGTTAAAGGGTTTCTTCTCGTCCGTTTCTCTGTCCCCCCCGGTTCGGGGGATTGCATTTCATTGATAATATTGAAACTCCCCGAGATTTACGTTGATGCCTCTCGGCACTCCGGCTCTCCAGCACTCCAGCACTTGTGGGCCACGGTTTTCCCATTCCGCTGGGTCCGCTCTATCTATCTATAAAATTAGATTAGCAGTTAATTGGTTAATGTGCAGCCAGCAACGTTGGTTAATTGATTCCTGGAAAACTCAAAGTCAGGCTCTTGTTGGTGAACGTAAAGGAAAAGAAAATCTGGTTTTAATTAACTGCTATTTAGGTGCTACCGCCTCTCGCATGTTGCATGTTTTCCCTGATTTGGTGGCATAAAATTATCGTCTTGCTTTCTGTGATTTTTCTGATATACGAGTACTGGGCGCATGGTATGGGATTGTAAATCATTCCCCGATACTCCAATTTTTTGTTTCTCCATATGCGTGCACGGTAGCCAAGAGATTTTTTTCGGGCGAGCTTTCGAAGAATTCTCGGTTTTTCGGTATTTTTTGTTTCACTAATTGGTTTTATGGGTTCGCCTTTGGTTTTGTCACTCTTCACTGGTCATTTGTCGCTGGATATCTCTTCGGAGATGGCCTGGCAAAGATTTTCAGATTTCGTAAGCTTGTTTTTGTTTTGGCCATTAAAATAGTTTATAATTTTATGCGAGGTCTTGGCATTGTTCGACTTCGATTTCCATTCGACTCGTCATTTGTTATCTACGAAATATTTTGATCTTACTGATAAGCTCGCTGGGGCTCGTAAAGCGTTTTGTTCGTACAATGGATACAACGAGTATCCACGGAATAAACCGGGGAAAATGCCAGAGAAAAAGCCATGCCAATTGGGTCAATCCTCCCCACACACGCCGATAAATTCCCAAACAAAATGCCATTGCCACTTGGCCAGATGCAACGGCAACAACAAAAACCACTTGCCACGTTCAACATAATCAACATATGGGCGGCTGTTCGAGATCCAAACATGTTGTAGGTTGTCTTGTCGTTGCCTTGTAACTCGATAGTTTTGTAGTTTTGTGGTAGCGCACTCATAAATTGTGCCCCACCGCGGTCGCGCACCTCGCGGTCGCGCATCTCAGGTGTTAAGCGGGCTCCAAAATACTCTATTTGCACAGTGGGATATGTGGTTTTTATAAAGCCTTGGTGCTCTCCCCAACAATCTATGGAAAGCGGAAAATTGTAAGTAATATTCCCAATAAAACTCTAGCAATGGGTCTCTTATATAAGTTACATTTTATTATAGTTTATAAGTTGACTCTGCAAGCGCATTGCGCATTCGTCTTGAAGTTGGCTTTCTATTTTGAAATATATATATATTTTTTTTGTTATTTATAACTATTAGTCTCCAAGTTAAAAAGTCGATTTTGGCTTTTACAGCCTCGCTGCTCACTCGCCACTCTCCGTTCGCCGTTCGCCGGTTTGTGTGCCTTTTAAGCTTTTGCTGCTCGCTGTTTCTAGTTATTTATTGCACGAAAGTCATTCCTTTTAATAGTCATGCAAATTAATTTTTGCTCATTTGTACAACAATAAAAATGTTAACTAATTAATTTTGATTGAAATTTGCATGCAAAATGCGAAAATCAATTTGCACGCGTCGCTTCGTATTGTTTTCACGAACCCCCCAAGATCTCCGCGCCGCGATAAGTGCCCGGTATTTGGAATTTAAAAACTCAATATTCAAAATAAAAGTGAAGTTTAGACAATAACCAAAGCGACACGCCATCGGGCAACTGGTTCAGTGTTTGGAAAGCGAAAGTCGCCGATGAATGGGGGATGATAGCGGCGCTGTTTTTTTGGGGTTATTAATGTGATTGGGGGGATTGTTGCTGCCATAGAACAATGCCAAAGACCCAATTAGCGGAGGCATAATAAGCATTTCGGCAAAACGGAAGTTTGTTAATTAATTTCGACTATAAAATCCGCGCAGAAAGTTTCGAGGCGACACCGATAGCAATCTGGCAAGGAAGCCGAAAACAAATGGAATTCCGAATATTAACGATAGAGCGCAGGGACCCCAAAAGATGTATCTTGTATCTCGGTGCTCGGTGTCGTCTGCCGCCGCGTCTGGCTCCTTTTGTTACTGCTGCTGACTGTGTGCCCAATTATAAGCTAAAGACATTGAAATTCGCTTTATCGCAAATTCGTTTGACCGAATGCGAGGAAGCCGCTGCCAGAAGGGAACGCCACATACTGCATATATATATCGCAAATTAGCAAACATTTTATATCTGTCAGCTACTGTTCTCCCTAATTAATAACAAGATGCCTTTTTAATTCCATTTCGTGCGTTTTGCGCGCCGTTGCTCGTTTTAATTGCCCTCGACATTGCCTCATAGGGATTGGGACCGGGACCGGGATCGGAATCGGGATGGGATCTCTTTTGGCTTTCGGGCGGGGTCTGTCCCGGGTTCGCATGCCAAGAGGAGGCAAGCAGGAGCCGTCAACGGAAGCCAGAACCATCCTGAAGCGAAGTGCAAAACGGATGGACAGGGGCGGCGCCTTCGTGTTATGATGCACTTAATCGCCGCTGCTTGTAATTATAGCTAATTTTTTCCATTTATCTGTAAAGAGCTGATTCTATGAAATTATTATTATTAATTTATGTGCCGGGGCGCACAGGGGCCCGATATTAATGTGGCAGTGTAAACAAATTATGGAGTCGCTCGAGTGCAGCAAACTCGTTGCGAGTGGGACTAAAGGAAGTCAAGAGCTCCCGGCCGCAAACTATTTTTCATAACTCCTTGGCTCAATTAACGTTTTTATGGCTCTTGGAAAATGCTAATTAAAATGCAAACTAAAGTTAATGATAGAAGTGGTAACTGATTGAAAGCAGTTGCTTTTAAAAGTAAGTTTTCATTACGATCTAATGGGTAAACACATTTTCCAGGATTTTAATAGTATTTATCAGATAATGTTGATTAATAATGGAATAAACATTAACCCAAATGAGCTTTAACTAAAACACTAATGAAACTTTTTTGGTAAGCTATCTGACTTCCCATGATTCAGCGCACTCAAACAAAATATTCACACAAGCTGGGAAGCCTTCAGGAAGCTGCAACAAAAAGATAAACACTCCAATTGTATGACACTATATCGACGCAAATGCGATCGGCTGGTGTGAGTGCCGTCGGCGTTGTCTTTGCAGTAACTTGGCCAACTGAACGGCCAGCTCGGTGTGGAAACCCATTCGCAACATACTGACCATAAATCGAGCCGGGCCAGACATTTTAGCCAACGTTTTGGCGGCCAGCAAGCGCCATACACTGGCCAACTTAACGGCCGGTGAGTTGAGTTGAGTTTCCCCCCCTAAAAGGGGAAAAACCTGTTTTTGGCCAACAAGTTCGGCGGCGTCAGCTAACCACGAAAACTCGTTTCGATCGCAATGGTAAACGCCTACCAGACGGCCAAGTAGGAGGAGCTTTCTTGCGGCCCAAAGCCCCTGGAAGCCAAAGATGGTGACTGGGCAGAAAAATGGTGGCCAGCGCAAAGTAGTGATCGAATTTATGGAATTATTTCATTGTTCTAGGAATTTGAATGCCGCAAACCGAAAAAGGGGCAAAAATGGTGTTCCTTTTGCCACAATGGCTGCGGGTTTTGATAAACGATCGTCGGGGAGATGGGGATGGGGTCTGCATATTTATTGGATGATTCAAACAATCGAGCTGTTCGTGGAAGCCAAGCTAAGGATCCTCCGAGGGGGCGTGGCAGTTGGCCAGCTGCTGGCAGAGCTGGCTCCCCTGTTGATGGCTTCATTATGCAGTTGGCAGTTGGAAGTTGGCCCCTTGGCAGTTGGCGTTTTTTCGTACAAATTGGCTGTGCAAAATGCTGATTTAATATTTTTGCCAATTAAGTTTCGCTAGCCGAACGAAGGCTGCCATAATTGGTTTGGCAGCATAAAAATCACATGAATTGCTGGCCACTTGCATACATTTCCGCTCCTTCATGGCAATTAAATGCTTGTGTATCCTT
The DNA here is from genome assembly GCA_021223825.1 of Drosophila ironensis. NCBI lineage: Eukaryota > Metazoa > Arthropoda > Insecta > Diptera > Drosophilidae > Drosophila > Drosophila ironensis. The sequence goes on from JAJJHQ010011628.1 coordinate 3,384,198, forward strand.
CGGATACTCGGAAATGTGCGAGCACCTGGTCCGCCAGAGATCATCAGGCAAGTGCAAGAAAATTGACTGCCTGCTGCTGCTGCTGTTGCTGCTGCTGCTGGTTCCACGTCTCGTCATTAAATGCTTGAACAAAATTATCTTGTTAAAATTACAAATAACACGAACATGAAGTAATAAAAACGTACGGAATGAATAATGTGCGCCACGTTAAATCGCTGCTGCTGACTGACTGAATGACTGCGCCGATCCTCATCCTCATCCGAAACTGATTGTAAACCAGTCTGTCGGGCTGGCTCCTTGGCAGCCAGCAGCAGCCTTCGCCACAACCGCTGGCATCCTTCATCCCGTCCGTCCATCCATCCGCCTGTCCGCTGTTGTTGGCTTGTTTGCCGCACTCTGGCCAGCATTCTTATAACTTTATTTTATGTGTCGATTTTTAGTGCTCGCTGCGCGGTTGCAGTTTCGTGAACTTTCCAAGTTAATTGGTCAGCGATTTGAGAGCGTTGTAACGACTGAAAAAAGACGTTGATGTGTTCCTCATGCCCCAACGCCATGTGAACTGGGCCCGAGTAAGTGCCTCAGATTGGTCACATAGCTTAACTCGGAGGATCCGAGGGCCGGATCACGGGAGGATCAGGGGTTGCGCAAGGAATTTTCCAAGAATTTGACGAGTTCGTCAAACCTCCTCAAGCCAGTGAGGAAAACTTCCGACAGACAAATGAGGGGCTCCAAAACAATTCCATAAAATATGGGCAATTACATATAAATTGTTTTCATAATAATTGTTTGACAAATTCTTCACGAGCATAGTTCATAGGAAAATAGTTTGTGAGTATATATTTAAAAAATCTAAAGAATTATGAAACGTTTAGGCAATTTTCATTATTCAGGCTTACTCTTTATGGCATGGAAGAGTATTATTTCATGGAAGAGTAATAGAGTAGTAAGTGTGTAGTAAGTAAGTATTAAGCAATTTGCATTATTCAAGCTTACTCCTTATGTCATGAAAGAGTATTAAACTTATTTGGCCATTTGCTTAAATACCAATTATTGGGAGGAAGTTGTTGACGTATAGAACATTTAATTAAAATGCCTTTGCATATCATCCATTAAGCAATATGTTGAAAGAATCGATTAAGCTAGCAGTTTATAACCACTAAAAACATTTATGACAATTTTATGAGCATACACAAATTCCTAGCACTACGCATAGATTATACTAAATGGGGAAACATACAGGTAGGTTATGAAATAGCTTCATGCAATTTGCTCGGTCACACTCCCCCAAATGGGGCAGCAGCTCTTACGCCAAAGTACTTTCACCTTTCCCCCAAAAAAGTATCTCTATTTTGGAGGTAATGCTCGAGGTTCCGTTACGGATTTTATGCACTTCACGTAGCGCACTTAAAGTTCGCCATGGCCGTCGTGACCGCCGCGTGCGCAGGCCAAGAAGTCAGTCATCCCGGCCCAAACCGTCCTACCAATCCGTATCAGCGAAGCCTCCCCAGGTATTCGGGCAGGTACGATGCCCTTCTTTCACTTTTGCCCCGACTTGGCGAGACTTGGCCGGCTTTTAGTGCATAGTTAAAACTGCTTTATGTCTTAATTAAAGTTTATAGCGCGTTTTGCCCAAGGCGTCAAAAGAGAGTCAATGCGCACATTGGCCGTTGGCCAAGAACGACCGCCGACCGCTGGGCTGCTGGCCAAGATCATCGGCAAGCTGGCCCAAATGAGTTTTCTTTTCGGCCGCCTCCAGGCACTGCAAAAAATTTCAATTAATTACAATTTGCAGTCAAAAATGTAACAAGCTTTTGTATAAATCAATGTGCTCTCAAAAACAAGAAAAATAATTAGAGTATATGTAGGTACTCTATATTTTGATCGTTTTGATGGATAGTTTTCTCGAGTGTGCGCTTTGAGAGCTGCTTGGCATGTGTAAGTGTTGGGCATGTACAAATCGCTTGATTGGCTTGCACTTAATTGCCAATGGCTTGCAACTCCCACTTGAGTTTGCCTCTCGGATCAGCCATGCTGCCTTTTTCAGCCTTTCTGGGCTCTGGTTTGCCTCTTTTTAGTGGTCGACGAGGTCGTGTCTGCGGCTGCCGCAGCTCCTGCTAATAGGCAATTAAGCTTCAAGTGCTACCTGCCATTTTGTTGCTGTGGCCAAAGGTGTTTTTGTTCCGCAGCCATGGCTAACTAAGCCTGCCTAATGCCTGTCTCTAAAAACGGGTTAAAGTTCAATGTAAGTCATTAGCCAGGGAACAACTTTGCATGCCAGCCATCGGCGTATTCTCCGGAATTTATTCTGATTTAATTTTCTGATTAAGTTTGCCCAGTTTTGGGAAGAAGATAAGATTTGCCAGAAAATGAATAAGGAATTTTGTTGCAAAGATTATTTTGTTTTAGTAATTGCTTGGTAAAATATAGGTTTAGTGTTTAAAAGGTTTATTGAGAAGAAAAGGAAAAGTCTTAAATTTACAATAGAAAGAATATAAAGACGACAATGCCATGAAGATAAGTTAAGAAAACTTGAGGTTTCAAGAGTACAAATTTCTTCATCTGTAGCGACTCATCGGAAGTTTTCCCATCAACCTCTTTGTCATACTTACCAACTCAATAATCGTGCAATTATTTTATGTTATTTGTCATTTACGCTCCTGAATACCTGAACGACGAGGCTGTGGCCGTCCTGAGGAGCCTCCGCCCGGCTCTAAGCTCCTTTTGCCACCGTCGTGACGTAATTAAGCGCACTTCCGCTGCAGATCGCGTTTGTCGCCGCTTCCGAGGCCGCTTTCTTCATATTTTGAATGCCTGGCGACTCTTTAATTGCGTATACGCCGCCTGCAACGGTCGTTGGGCAAAACGTCTTAATTAACTTGCCGCCGCCCAGCTTTCCTTCGCTCTTCCCTGCGGCCTCCCCTACACCGCGCTTCTGTCTCTTGCCTTTTTTTATAGCGCCTCGCGGTGCAATTATTATGATTACTTATTATTGCTGCCTTTCATTTTATTCCATTTCATTCCGTTTCGTTTCGGTTTGTTTGCGGGCTCTCCATATTTTTTATTTTTATTTTTATTTTTTTGTGAGTCGCCGGGAGACGGCAATTTAATGGCCGCGCAACCAATTGCAAATATTTTCCAAATTGCATTTCATAATTTCGGCGTTTTTGTTTCTGGCCGGGCCAGTTATTTTCCACTCAACTTGACTTCCTTTCAAAGGCCAGCCGATGGTTTTAGTTTATTGTCACAAATTAAGAGGATAAGTGACCGTGGAAAGTGGGTAACGGGGGGAAAAAGGGGCGGGAAAACTCCTTTTGATGCGGCAGCAAATTGGCAGCTTTGACGAGCAATGCCGGCAGGCCTTTGTGGTTGCGGCAACTCTGTTATTTCGGCCAATAAAATTACAAGATCGCATTAAAGTTGCCTCTAAAAGCATATAATCTTGTGGGCCCCAAGTGCCGCCAACTGATTGGTTGCTCAGTGGCTTTTAACCATGCTCGTGGTTACACTTAAAGAGCTAAGAATATACGAGAAAATACGTTACCAATTTTATTTGTTGTTCTTCTTGATGCTTGTAAAGGACTATCTATATCTCTAATTAAAGACAAGTAATAACGATTATAGTCGAGTGTCTCGACAATAAATACCCGGTTCTCAGTTTCCACCTTATTTTTAGATCATTATAATAGCATTCAAGAAGTGTGTGTAACCGGTTGATTTTCGCAACACAGATAGATATTGGCTATAACAATGTAATATGCATGTTTCGTACATCTAAAGTTAATATTGTAGACGCCACAGAAACCGGGAACCGAGTATATTAAACATCCACATATCCTTCTATAAGTAATTCCATTAATTATATTTAATAAATCTTGTTAAGAAGAATTTTTAAGGCTTTTTTTTGGCTGGTTTTGAATTGAGCAAAGGGTCACTGCATTTTAGCCACATCAACCGCAGTCATAAATCCGTTTTTGAATCGAAAATTGCAGACGAAAAAAAATCCATCAATATGCAAAATTTTCAATTAAAATTGGCCAGCCAAATGGCAGTTGCAGCACAAAGGGCTAAAAGATAACTTCGCCATATGCACAATAAGGATAACGGCAGCGGCAATAACAAAAAGGACGCGAAGGATCTGGAGCAGGAGCAGGAGCTGGCGAAGAAGAACGCACAGCAATCGACGGCAATTTATGTGCAGTCAGCGCCATTTTCACTTCATTGTATCGCGACCAACGTCAGACAGCAAAAAATTAATAAAAAGCCAAGTAAAAAATGGAGCAACAATAAAAGCGAAATGGCATCGCACACAAAAAGCAAAACAAAAAACCGAAAGCTGCAAAAAATCATCATGAAGAAGGTGTAAGGCATTGTGAGCGTCAACAGCAACAACGACTGACAGGAAATTAGTTTCCATTTTTTGATGAATGCTTCGACAGGATTGCTCTGCCGATGCTGATGGCGTTTTTTCCATCATCCTCCCGGTTTTTTGTCCTGACCCACCCCCTTCTCCCCTCCTGTTGCCCGGGCTCTTTCCTGTCGGGAGGCTGACTGCCTGAACAGGACTGAGCCAGGATCGTCAGCAAAAGCATAAATTGCCAGCAAACAAAACGTGACAACCGCTAGCCACGCTTCACTCTGACAACAGCAAATAAAAGGCTAAAAAATATATACGAAGGCAATGCTGCAACTTCCTTTCGTTGGTTCACTCAACAATAAAATATTAACAGCGGCAACATAAAATAACAACTGCCAAAGGCTGCATTAAATGTCCGAAAGCAAAGATACCTCGCAGGGTGTTTTATAAAGGAAAGGATTAAAGAGACATATGACAATTTTGCATTTGAATACTCTTAAAATAATTAAAATGATTAAACTAATGATTTATAATAATTAAACCACAAAAAGTTGTAGAACTCACAAAAAATAAGGAAAAGCTTAGGGGAAAATATGCCAATATAGGATTTGAATAGTCTTAAAACAATGCAAATGATTGAAATTATGATTTATAATAATAAAACCACAAAAAGAAGAACGAATCAATCCCCCCGAATTCCAGGGTGACATCCACAAAGCATAGTCCTTTCAGGGACATCCAACTGACACTATCGACACCATCAATTGGCAGCTTCATATACAAACAATCATAATAGGAATATAAAATATATACACATTGATAATCGCCCGCAGCAATCGGGGCTGGTTCCATAGTTTTCCTGGAAGTGTTGTCCAAGCTTTTCAAAAACACATAAACCTTCACAGCTTGTCATGTATTTAACTATATTTATGCGCATCATGGGGTCTAAATTGCACCATGTGTTGCCCAAGGCGAAAAAAAAAGCGAAAAAAAAAAGAAAATAAAAACAAATTAACAAATTAAAGACGCGGGTGTCATAAAATCATGCGGAACCCATTCCGCGTTTTGGGTCCATTAAATTACTCGAATTTCGTGTCACAAAGAATTGATTTATTTGCTGCCTGGCAAAGGCATTTAAATGCGCTTTTGATTTACAAATAACAAATAAATGTTGTGATGAGTGGGGTCTTTGGAATGCCGCCGGCAGGGGCAGCTGGGAAATGGAAATGGAAACTGGGAATTGGGAACGGGAACGGGAAACCGGGGGCGAAAACCCAGTGCCCAAAACCCAAAGCCGGGGCATTATTGGTCACGCTCGTAAAACGCCAACTAAGCGTTGGAGAGCCACCAAATATCTCGAATGCTGATTAAAACATCTTCTCCCGGTACGAGGAGATATCCATCCACTTAATAGCCCATTAAGACGTTTGCCAGCTGTAAATTTGGGGCTGCCTGGCGGGCGGCATTAACATGGCCATCTAGCGAGAAACAATAAATCCTTATTAAATGCCCAGCGAGCCGGGTCGAACTATTAACTGATTTTCCTTTGAATATTTGGCTCGCAGTGCATAAATCACTTTAACAGCCGCACACCAAAGGGCAACTCTTTCCCGGATTTGTGACGTTTTAATTGCTGCTTAAAATTTGTGATTTACCGTCGATTATGATCTAACACAATTCTTGTTTATGGAACAGCATGTAAAGGGCCAAAAGGGTTAAGGTTCTTCTGGCCTTGGTGTGAGCTCTAACACAATTCACAATCCATTTAATCCGATGAGAGTGTTGGATAGTTTGGTTGGTGTTCCTCTAATTAAGATATTGTATTCCAATTGAATCGAATTGCCGCAATAATTAATTGTCAAACAAGTCATGACCAACAATAAGAAGTGATCCCAATTTAATTAGCATTTAATCAATAACACGATCGCAAAAGCGGTAAAGACATGTTTTCTGGATCTCTAAATTTATACCAATCTTATTTAATTAGAACCGTTATGGATCCGTGCCACAAATATATGCCACGCTCGGAAACTGCTTGAATTTATTATGCTAATACGAACCGTTAGTGATTGATTTGTTCGACTTGGCCCGCAACATGCAACCGAGATCGTTCCCAAGCTCCCCCGGAGCGTGTTTAATCAGCATGCAACAAATTCATTTGTTAATTATGTTGGCGCAGCAATAATTATGCCACGATCAGTGACACGATCAAAGGTTAAACCCTGGCCCGGGGCCATGTTACTTGCAATCACTAAATACCTGGCTTACAGGACTCGCCCGACTGACTGATCGTGAAAATCAAAACAACATAATCATAAAATGCGCACACTAAACGTGGCGTTCCTCTTGTTCTGCCCGTGGCAACTTGCTGGCTGCCTGTTCCCGATCATTGGGCTCTGCGTTCAAATGGCACTTGGCCCAAAGCGTTGGCTCTGGCAGCCCGATAAGATCTCTGGCCCCGAGGATCAGTAGTTGACTCGCCTCTGCTGGCTGCCGTCTAGCTGCTAGCTGCTAGTCGCTAGCAGCTTGCTTCTTTTTATTATCTGCAGGATCGCTCGCCGGGCATGCAAATTTCCGATGGTTGCCCAGGACTCGGGGCCAAAGCTCTGCGGCCAGGCAACCTGGCAACCTGGCAACGCATGCCGTAAATCACCACTTCGGGTACAGCAACAAGAGCGGCAACAAATTTACAACAACCATGCCGTGCCGCAGTTGCACGATCAAAACGGAAAACAAACAAAAAATAAATATAGCTGAAAAAATTGCTCCCAGCCCCCCCGGGCCCGGTCCCTAGCCCGGGGAGTCATGAATCAGTTTTTCATAGAGCTCGCCTTTTGTTTGCCGACCTGGCGATAACTTCATTTTGTGGCTTAATATGCTTGTTGAGGGCCGGGTAAGTGGTTGTAGTTGGCAAAAGCGTGAACTCTCCAACACCTTGTGCATTTTGTGTTGACACAAAACCGAAAAGGCTTTCCCTGCACCATAAGCCCAGACCAGACTCCGGGGCTATGATAATAATTTTTCCGGCAGCCCCGCGGCTCCAGCGGCTACTGTTGCTACTTCAGCCATTTTTGCTGTCGATTAAGCGGCGCGACAATTTTCCTTGGTGTGCAGATCCTCTCTGTGCCTAAATAGCGATCACTGCAGCAAAAAATCGAGTATATAATGTTGGAAATAAAGTTAGAGATATCTAAGACTCTAAATTGTTAAGCTGATGGGATTTAAAACTCGTATGAATGTATGTTATGATAAAGGATTTTGAACATGTTGAATGTACTTTCAAAACTTTTGAGAGTTCCAACAATAAGCTAAACCTTTTATTTAGTTTTTGTGATAAAGTATTCACATATTTAAATGATTCTCTATTTGACAGAAAATTTCAAAGCTGTGAATCTTAATCCTTTTTTAATTGATAACCTTTTTCTCTCCGTGCTCTGATCCACCGCCCGTCTGCAGCCACCCACTCGATTCGCGTTGGGTGCTGAGTGTTTTACAGCCGCTGGCACTTGCCTTCTTTTGGGCCCAAAAGGGGCTCGGCCCCGTTTCCCAAATCCCACATCCCACAACCCGCTTCCAGCCTGCCGGATCGCGGGACGCTTTTGGAACGGAGTCGTGAGCTGGCGGCACGATTTTCCATAGCACATGCTGCGTTCTGGCCGCGGAACGTGGCCGATGGCCGCTGGCTTGTTGTCTTTGTTAGTGGTAGCAGTTAGTTGACTGCACTTACCACTAAGTTAAGATGTTTTTGTCTCCGCAGTCTGTCTCCGCGGTCTGCGAGGTGTATGCGCAATTATCGTGGACAGGCCGCGGGTCCCAGGCTCTGAGCCGGGCCTAGGGCTCCAGGGATCCGGCAGCCAGCGCGACTCCAGTGGATGCTGGAATGCCGCTGCTTAGTTTTTCTTTTTATTGATTTATGATTTGTTTAACACAAAGGCGCATTACAATGCCCCGAGTGGCGAGGGGGAGCTTTTACGAAGAATTTCCTGACTGGACGCTCATAAGCCAGGCCGTCCCGGCCAGGCCATGCCATGCAATGCATTTAAAATTGTCTTTACCAAATTTGATGGCAGCCTTAAACTTCATGCCACATTTGGCCGGCGCAGGCTGGCTGCCACAGGCCGCAACAATAGTTGCAATCACGGAGCCCCGGCCCTGGCACTTTCAACACTCATAAACCAGGCTTAACTTAACATGAATGCAGCTCGGGTATCAAAATATTTTATATGCATTCGGGCCCAAAAAAGAGTTGCGGCCATGTCCCTCCCCCCGGCCGCTCTATTGTGTTGCCAAAAGGGATTTGGCGGAGCAAGTCGAGTCTTTGCATTTAGCATTTTGCGTGGCTGCCTGCGCACTTTGATTGGAAGGCCTAAAAGGGGAAATGGAAATGGAAATGGGATGCTTTCATGCGAGGCAATTTATTTAGTGGACCTGCAAAAATTAGACAACTGAATTAATTTTCAGAGCGACAAAAAGCTTGAAATATTATATGCCACAGATTAGAGTCCAGTGAATTGTTTACTACCCGTTCGTTAGCAAAGGCTTTAGGCTTTCGGGCACTGGGAGAAATTCTAAAGAGCAATTTGAATAGCAGGGCTTCTGTGTGACGAATGCGGCCTTGCAACACCCTGACGAATTCAATTCAAATGTAACTTTCGGCCCTGTGATAATGGATCCTCCTCCGGCAGTCGTTTCTAATGCCAGATCATTAAGCCTGTCAATTTTTCCACTTCACAGCGCGCTGCTGAAGAAGTTCTATTGACATAAGCCCCTCCGATCGTTGAAAACGATCAACATCCCCGCCCAGAAAATCGAGACCGAAAATGTGCCAACTAAGCATGAGTTGTGATAAGTCAAATTGTAAACAAATCAACGATATGCCGCTGGTGGCTCCAAGCTGTCTGGCATATTAGCCATATAGCTCAAAGGGCCGATGACTTGGCCCAGACGGGTTGTCTGCCGGGGCTTGGACTGCATTGTTGATTGATTTATTGAAGACCTGATCGCGGCCTGTGCACTGAGCAATTGTAATGATGAAAAATTAATTCTCGTCAATGGGATGGATGGATGGAAATCGTAAGGATACATCGCAGACCTTTCAATGGGTTCAATGAGAGATCTCAAGAAAAGCCCCGATCGCTGATCTGGGGGATCGTTAACAATTATTTATTGCTTCTCCTATCATTTTGCCCCTGGCTGGGGGGGAGGATCGCTAGCACTCTTTTTTCCCTATTCAATTGACCAGATTCTGATCGCACTTTCTTCGTTCGGGCCCAATCATCGCTTATTGAATTCACAGCCATGGGATCGATGGGAAAGCAAATGCTTTGACAATTGCCGCCCCCAAGAGCGTTCATAATTTCCGAACTGATTAGGCATTCATCCCGGCAATGATTAATAACAATAGCGGCCAAACATTGTTAACCTCAGGTTAATTTACGCTTTAATCAATTGGGTTCATTTACACCAGGCCTGGTCAATTTCGTGATTCGGGCCCCCGGGCCCCGGTCATTTGTTCTGATCGATCGACCGACCGATCGAGCGATCGATCGACCGGAGGATCGTCTTGGATGTGATCGAGTCAAAACACTTGAGATAATTGCAAATTGAATTATTGCGGCAAAAATACTGTATATTGAAAATGACTATATTTTGTGCTACAGCCCATTCAAATTGATGACTTGATTGATCGTCCTGCCGCGATGTCTTGATTAAAGGAGCGCCGCCTCCTGCACCACGCTGGGCCGCTCTGGCGCTCGCTGAAAATTAAGTTAAACAAATTTTATAACACCTTTGCTCCGGCACACTCGCCTCCCATCCGCACACCACCGCTGCTCGCTTGCTCGATTGGAATGCAATCAGTTGTGATTTTTTCTCTCGCCTCTTTTTTAACAAATGATGATGACGATGACGATGCCGACGAGGAGCCCGATCAGGTGCAGGGGGCTCGCATCTCGTAGATTACTCGCGCACTTAGCCCTCACTCACTTATAACAATAAACTAAATTTGCAGTTGCGCGCGGCAGTTGTGCGCGGCGTCGGATCGGAAACAAAGTATGTAGTATCTTGTCGCTACATCTGTGTGGTTGTTAACGTTTCCCCTGCCCCTGGGCCTCCCTGGCTTTTTGTACTTCTCCTGCGTGCGCCGAGAGCCCGGGCTTCGAACAATGAGAGCTGTGATTAAGTTGAACGATCGCCTGAAAGATCACAAAACATAGCACCGATCGTTTTGATCATGGGGCGGCAAAGTGGCCATCCACCAGAGGGGGTTGCTACAAAGGTTTTCAGCAGTTTGCAAGATATTTTTGGTAATCAGTATCTCTTATTTGCCAAACGAAAGAAAAAACGAACCTGTTGTAAAATGAATGCTAAATATTTGAATGTTGTATTATTAAAAGCAGGGGGAAATTAAAACTCAAAACGAAATGAAAAATCTAATCAAGATTTGTTTATTTGTTTCGATATTCGTAACTCCTAAACCTACCCTCGCTGGCCGCGGGCACGTCTCCATATAATGATCGGCAATTTCAAAAACACCTCAAATGCAGCTAACAACCCAGCCGGGGAAAACGGGGAAAAGGCCATCTGGGCGAGGGGAAAATCGGGCGCTGAGGCGTCGACACCCCCGCTGATCGTTGATCGGTGATCCACTCCAGTGGTCTGTGCTGCCCAGTAGGATATTTATCGTGAATTGAGTAGTTAAATTACTCAATTTTGATGCCGAGTGCTGAGAGGAGGCAGCCCGAGGCGGTTGCCCAGTTAGTTATCAGCTCGGCTACAAATCTCGGGGAATGTGCGGCCACATGAACCAATCAATTACATTGGGTAACAAATTAAAAGAGCTAAGAGTTAAGAGTATTCATATTTCCGATGTATCAAGATCAGTGGTATTTCTATGCCTAAGGATATAACATACATTATAAGACTATTTAACTAAAGACGCCTTTAAATTTAATTGGTTTGTCCAATGGTATATCATAACTTACCTTAAAGAGTACTCGTATGTTGCATCTTTCATACACCGATCTTTAGCTCAATGATATAGTTGCTTTGATCAAAAGATGTGCGATGTAAGATGCTTTTCTGTGTTTACCAGTGAGATCTAGCTTCCTCTGGCATTCTGCTGGAGATGCAATCCTCAGGGAGGCGGCGGATATGCAGTTGGCCATCGAATATGCAGATCACGTGGCGATCATCGCTCGGAATCGCCTGGCGGTGCAATTAGCGCGTTCTCTTTCTGGCCAACTGACGGAGAACCAGGTCGGCTGCACTTTAATTAAAAGACGATAAATTTGCCAATCTCAATGCCCAGGAACTGGCCTTGTTCGAAGTCCAGGTGACAGGCAAGCTGGCGCGGCGGGAGCTGGAGAGGTGCCTTGGAGTGATATTTATTTATTGTTTGTACCCAAAGTGGCAACACAAAAGCCAAGGTGTTAATTTGTTGTTGGCCCAGCCAGCCCGGGAATTGCACTACAAATAACCAGCCAAATATCCAAGCAAAATCGATATGAATTACTAGAGACTTTCATTTTTCCCTTGGAATAATAAGCAACTATCTTCAAACTGAGGCTTAAAATGTATATCAATCAAAACTGTATCATGGATTCCGTCAGGTGTAATATATAGCACCGATCAAAATTGTTTTTTAGAGTGTGCATCTCCGATTTGGAGCTGCAGCCTGCCACAAGTCCGGGCTCCCATTCATGCCTTCTTGGCCGCGCGCTTTTGGCCTTTTCATTGACGCTAACGAACATTTTTGTCCGATTTAATCCCATTTCATGGTGATCCTGCACAATTGCCGGCCAAGCTTGCGCCTCGTCTTGCAATGGGCCAGAATGGGCCCGGCCCCAAAAGCCGGACTGCCTCCCGACTCCCGGCAAGGGCAATTTATTTGGCGCGCATGCAGCGACGACAACAAATTCGAGTGCCAAATGATGCCAAAAGCTGGTTTGCGGCCCATGCGAGCTGGCTTTCGGTTTTGGTTTCAGTTTCGGTTTCTGGCCCCCGTTTCCGTGGGCTCCCAGTTTGGGTTGACGTGATTTATTGGCCCACTGCCACTACCTGAGGGCGTTTTGTCGCAAATTAGTTGCATTCGGCTTCTGTTAATTTAGCAACTGCTAGTGCCTCAAATGCAACGCAAATTGCGATAATTTATCGAAGGTTGGCCCTGCAAAGTTAAACAGAAATTACGGCTTTTTGACAGCCGTCCCCGCATCCTTACTCCGCCGCTTCCTTAATATGCCTGAAAAAAATGAAAAACAGAACCTGAAACCCGGACCGGCTGCCCAACAAATCAACGCCTCAAATTGCACAATTTATGCGTCCCAGCCTCGGCCAGCAGCAGGGGCCACCTTCAATTTAATATTTTATTAATTTGACATATCAACTCGATTGTGGCTAATTGCGCTAAACGAGTATCCACCGCTCACCTTGAAGGTGTGGCTGGGCACAAGTTAAAGCTAATTATAAGGTGGATTGAATCGATTGTAGGGGAAATTGTGAATACGAGGAACTGAAATAATAAATGGGGTTGAAGGACGCTGGGGTCAAGAATAAAGGTTTCACGTGAGGTAGATTCAAGGCATTAAATAGTTATAAATACAGGATGAAATGATATTTTCAGAGAACTTTAACCCTTTGAAAATAGTGTATGTAATGCTTCTGGGAATGGCTTACAAAAATCGAGTGCTGTCATGTAAATGATATAAATTGGCATGTGAAATCCCGGTACTCATAGAACCCTCGAGGGTTAACCACAAAAGGGAGTCTTATCAAAGTTATTTGCTTGATCCGCTTGGCTGGCTCATTAATCACCCTTCCGTGCATCGTGCATCGTGCATCGGCCTGCTATTAACCCAGGGGATCTGACTTCACCCATTGTCGGCCATTTATCTCCGGCCTGTTTGCGGTTTACTTTTAATTTCAAATATTGTACATCTATTAGCAGGCCATTAAGGATGGCGGTGCGATGTCGAGTGTGCGGCAGCACATGTCGGCTATAGACACGGTTATATCGGGACATCAGCCACTGTCACTCAGGCATTGGGCCGTGTGACATTCGGCCGACGCCATTGTTTCCCCCTTACCCTAAGAAGCAAATACTTGTACCATAGAGCGAACCATATTCCACCATCCATTCGGCTATTTGCTCAGCCATTCTGCTGCCATCCTCTCTTGTGTCTTAATTATGTCAGCGGGCAATCGTGTGTTAATAATCGCATATTTATAATCGTATTAGCCGATGTCGGTGGCTGCAAAGATGAAAAACACAAAAAAGATTGGTAAGAAAGGGCCTGGGCCCCAGATAAACGTGAAGAGAGACAGGGCAAATTTGTTCAATGGCTTTGAAATAATGAAAACTCTGACACAATTTTTTATGCCATTCATTGGCACTTTAAATCCAATTCATAATGGCATCGCTTCCATCGTCTCGTTTTCACTCGTTTGCTTGTGCTCTAAACAGGAGGTTGACAATTGATTCTGTCTGGATCATAATATGAATTCGTAATGGTTATGGAAAGGGGATCCTGTGGGGAGAATCCCTGAGGCAGATGTTCCAGAAATTTGGTTAGGAGAGGCAAGGTACTAAAGGTAGACTTTGGTTAACCATAGCATATTTTGTAGAGTTAAGAATAATGGTTCGTAAAAAAATACGTTTTTATAACTAGGTAAAACAACCTATTGAATGATAAAAGAAGAAGGGAATATTGAATTCGTGATTTAGCGATTTAGCTATGTCCATCCTTCCGTCCGTGTGTCCGTATGAACGCCTGGATTTTTGAGACTCTAATATATAATTGCATATTAAGAATTGTGTGATACCAGTTCAGCACAAGTTTGTTTTAAAAAGCGGCTACCAGCTACCGCACCTCCGCAAGCCGCGAAATTCTGTGGCGTCCACAATCTTAACTCTAGAGGTAAGAAATACGGATAGCACATTGGTAGAGCCAATATCTATCTGTGTTGTGAAAATTGTGAAAAATGTGTTGCACGCTCAAGCTTGTCCATAGAAACATGGTTCATCTAAAAATCAGGCAGAAACTGAGAGCCACGTATTTATTGTCGAGACTCTCGTTCTACTCGTTTTATATTCCAAAATATAGACGGCAACCTCTTCCACATATTGTTCCGATTAGTGCTATCGGATCTGTTTCGGTGGGAGACAACATTCTAACACTTCGATCCACTTGAAGGCTCTCCTGCCGAGTGCATAAATCACAACAAAAGCAATGGGTTCGCCCTGCGAGGCGTTCAAAATCCAGGAAAATATTTGACACCAAGAAATAAAGAAGAAGATGATACGGTAGCGGCATGGTAGCTTTCATGTGTGATGTCCGCGCATGTCCTTTGTGTCATTCGATGCCAACTGTTTGTTCAATCATATTTACCAGCAGCTTGGCTCCATGCTTTCTGGGTCATTAAGTCCCATTTCATAAACTGCAATCTATTTTTTGTAGAGTCCTTCGTCTAATTGTCTTTGAATGGCGCGGGGTTCGGTGGCTCTGGCCCTATGTGAAAGCGAAATCACGCGCTAACAATTGAAAGGATTCATTAATAAACTGTCTAATAGCATATCCATATCTCGAGTAGCTGCAGCCGCCGCATGTCCTTTTTGTCCCAGGTCCTTGTTAACCCTCCGAAAGCGATTCCCCTAAATAGGATGCGCTGCGCGGCGTAAAATGTTTTACGCTTCGTTGCATTGAAATTCATTTGAAAACGATTTTTCTTTCAGGCCACTTACACAAAGGACAACACAGCACTCCGCACACACACACAACCAGGCACTCAGTGCAATACAAAAGTGAAGTTAATTTATTAGATATTTTGTACGCATTAAATGGCAGAAGGACATCATCATCATCATCGGAGCGGAGTCACAGAATCGGAGTCTATTAAATTCGTGTTCTGCCCTTTTGTCCCACTCGAGTGCTCGAGCCAGATCGGCTGGGGTTGATGTTTGTTTGTCCGCTGTCTCTTCGGGTGACTCTGCTGGCTGCGAATCAGGAGCAGGATCGCCGCAGGATCAAACAGCAGCCACACTGAGGAAAATTTTAGAAAATTTACAGAAAATATAAGGAAAATCGGATCTAATTGCAAAATGATTTTCTCTTTTCCAATCAAGAAAGCAAATAAAATGTGAAATACATTTAATTTTATTTATGATATAAATAGTTATACATATATGTATGCCTTACTTCTTATGTACAATTTCATAAAATTTCTATAAATTTTCTTGTTCTATATTTATTGTATTTAACCACATTAGTTAAAATTCTTTCTGCCAGTGCACATTTGATTCGATCACTGCGGCTGCCGCCTTTTTACCACCGCCATGCATCTTTGTCGCATTTAATTTCTAGTTAATTGTAAAAATATTTATACTCATTTGTGCATTTTGCACCTTTTGCCTCGTCCGCAGACCCTTCGTCCTTTTGGGAATCCTCCCCTATGCTGGGCTAATTTAACACTCGGGGGTTGGTCCAGGGACCCGGGGCCGGCTCGACTTGATTGCCCAAAACAATTCCTACATAAAAGTCATTAGGGGTTAACTAAAGTGGCGATGAATTTACGAAAATTTCAACTTGATTTATAATGGTGTTTGCCGGGAACTCTCCTTCGTAATGAATTCCATTTAAATTAACATTGAAATTTATTTGTGTGCTTGAGCTGAGGGCAAGTAGCCAGCTTGACTTTGCATCTTTTCGCCAGTCCCCCCATCTCAGCTGTCGCATCTTGGAGATTGTCTAGTCGAGATAAACCAGAATGCTGGTTTTGTTTCTGAATCGAGTTAAAATTATGGCAAATAAATAGATTTACAATGGGCTAGCCAATTGAAATTCAGTGTGGGAAAAAGGGCACAGGATAATGCTGAGAGTTTTGGGTTATATTCGATGTTCAAGAAGTTTTTGTACAGGGCCCGGCACTCGAAGTGTAATCACTCAAAAAGACCATAAATTATATTTGAAAATATATTTTCTTTTTATTCAATTTACAAAAAGGGTAAATAATTCAATTTATAAATATCTGCCTTGAAGGTGGTCAAAATATTGAGTTTTTTATTTAATTTTGCCTTATTTTGTGGTTACACTTCGAGTGCCGAAGCCTGTTCATGAAGTTAGGTAGCTACTTCATATTTATTTGATCTTTTTAAGAGAAAATTAATTGTAGCGAATATTATGCTTTTTAAAATTCTACAAAATTTTGGTTTGGGGAATACTTGCAATATTTTCAAGGGAATGCCAATTATATTTGACATAAATTATGTCATAACCAAGATAGGAATTGAATTTCTAATTAGATTAGAATTCGAGCTGATATGAGTGCAATCTGTTGGTTTTCCAGGGAATGCCTGGAGCTGGGGC
This sequence comes from Drosophila ironensis, assembly GCA_021223825.1. Taxonomy (NCBI): domain Eukaryota; kingdom Metazoa; phylum Arthropoda; class Insecta; order Diptera; family Drosophilidae; genus Drosophila; species Drosophila ironensis. The sequence continues at coordinate 3,400,911 of JAJJHQ010011628.1, forward strand.
TTCTGTTTTTGCCGCTGACACGCCCGACATGCGATGATTTATTGACGTGGTCAAAACATGTGTTGGAAGTGACAGCTACTTGCGGCATCTGTAACGCCGCCGGCGCTGACGCCTCCAATTCCCTGCCCTCGATCGCGCTTCCCGAACTATGTATAGTATATCCCAATATGTTCCGGGCACAACGAAACGCCGCGTGTGTTCGCCGCATTTTCACGGGAATTGTGTTGTTGCGGTTGCGCCCAACTTGTCTGCCACTAACGATCCTTGGCAGCGGCAATCAGTCTGATCTGAACCGAGGCGCACAGTGTTTTCCAGCTCACTTTGCTCTCGTATTTCCGCCCTCGTGTGGGAATTTCCGCGCCGCGTAATTGGATCAGGCTCAGGTCCTGCCGCCGTCATCAGCGACTCCACAATTATCGATTATTCTCAAGCAATTAATAAACATTTATAATCATTTACAATTTGATCGGCTCTGCCATCTCCACCGGATGCAGCTGCAGAATCCATCTTGCAGTCTATTGATTGTTTCAAGTGCAGGACGGACATCCACGAGGTCCAACTATCGCGGAATATTCAGGAAACTATGTTCCCATGCGGGGTCTCAGTTCGGAGTGGCGAGTGAGATTTTAATCGCCGCCCGTCAGCTGCCCGCTGGGCCTCGGATGCAAAACGCTGCTCGGCGATCCGCTCGGCACGCACAGTTAGCTGCAAACAATGGCGAAAATTTGAATGGCCAAGCTGTGCGGCATGGCCGTGTCAGGCGGCCATTTTGCGTTGAAAGGATAACGATAATAATACCCTCAATCGGCGCTGCCCGCCTGACTGGATGTTAATAATGTCATTTCGGCAATTGACCGGCATGAATGTGTGCCCAGTGGCCGATTTCCCCCATACTACCATATACCATGCTCATTATGTTCCGGCGGGACAATCGCCGCCATTAATGCAATTGCCGAAATGTCATTTGCATGCCAGCCATTTAGCCGGCAGCTCTCGCGCACCAAAATAACAATAAATCTGACGAAAATTGTGTGGCAATAGCATTTCATTAACATTTCATGCCTTGTGTGTCAGTAGTTTGATTAAATTGCCAGCAGAAAAATAGGAATAGGGATGGATTTACTTACATATGTGGATGCCTTTGTTTAAATGGGGTGATAGAATAAGTTGCAATTTTTAAGCTATTTCGATCAGCCAGTAATTGGTAATCCATTTTGTAGGATGTTAAGCATTCCCTTTGAAGGCCTCTTTATTTATCTTTATTTGCTGCAAAGTAAAGAAACCGAAATAAATTTTACCAAATTTATATCAATTTACTTTAGTTTTGGTTGATTATCTATAACTTCCTGCCTTTATCGGTCGGAAAATCCAGGATGGGCCGATTGGGAGACTCGCTCCCTGCTCATAAGACTTTAAAATGTAATCCTTCCAATTTTCCAGTAATTGGCAAAGCATTTTTTAGGAAATTAAGCAATCCATTCGTAGGTCTTGACTAGACTTTGGCTAGAAGGTTATATTATAATTATAATTATCTTAATTTATCTTTATTTTCAGCAATGTAAAGAATCCTAAGTAAATTTAACCAAATTTATTTCAATATTCAATGTTTTTGTTGAATATGTATGACTTCTTTCCTCTGTCGGTCGGAGAATCCAGGATGGTCCGATTTGGAGACCCGCTCCCTGCTCATTAGACACCAAATGTAATCCTTGCAGTTGGCGTGAAGAATATGAGCGATATTAATGAGCCGTGCCCTGGCAGGACACAACTCCTTCCCGGGGGCGAGTGTCTCTCCCCCCAGTTATCCTTTAACTGTAATGGGATCCTCAAAGAAAGCGACCGTGGCGGAATGTGCGACAAGTGTCCACCTCTGGCGCCGGTTCTGGTTGTGCGGCTTTCTGTGCACGCATCGCGGAGAAAGCCGTCTGGAGAGGCACAATATTTACCACTCGAGGGCCTTTCTCTAATCGGACTAACTACCGTTTAATGTTTGGGCAACGTCGGGGAGACGCCTCCGTCTTGGGCCGGCAGCTGCTTTCCGGGGAACATCGTCCATCGGGCTCATATTTTCCGATGCATGAGTAATTTTCTTCATATTCAGTAATTACCCTGGCATTCTGAACTTGGCGCCGTAACTCAGAAAATTAGACAGGCAATTTCAATTTGCGGAGAGGCAGCGCAAAGCCGAACCAAATCGAATGCAACTGAAATCGAAAGTTATCAGCGCTAATTGTCAGCCCAAGTCTATAAATCTTGTCAGCTGCTAAGCGAACGAACTTTTTCCCTCGTTTCGGAGTCTGAATGGGTCCCGGGTGTGTGTGTTTTTTGGGGTAACTTGGTCTTGAGTTAGGGTTATCTATCCGCTCCCTACCCCGCCACGTAATTACACGTCTTTTGTGCGAGTGAATCGAGTGGCATCGATAAGCGCTTTGCCTTTCGGGGCTGGCTAGTCAAGCGTTATGCCTGCCGATTAGATGGAGTCGACAGCCTCAATTACACTTCTTGGCGGGGACGGAGGACGGGGGGAAAAATCCAGCAGGGCTCCTCAGATAAGCCTCGGATTGCNAGCCTCAATTACACTTCTTGGCGGGGACGGGAGGGGGGAAAATCCAGCAGGGCTCCTCAGATAAGCCTCGGATTGCTGTCAGCGATGTTATCCTTTTTATGCCCAATTACAAGCGCTATGTTTTAATTTGGCCGCGATAGCGTGGAGTGAGTCCCGGGGGTCTAATGGAAAGCGGTTGATAATTTTCATAGCTTATTAAATTAGTCGAGTGCCGGAGCATTGTGGGTTTATTGAACCTGCCACAGAGCCACAAAATGTTCCAAACAAATATGCAGTGATAAGCCGGGGACAGATTTATGTAGCTTATAGGAAATGCTGTAGAGAAATTCAAAAGCAATCATGAAGATTATTTACAGAAGATTTACTTAAAGAGCAAGCACTCTTTAAACGATTATAAACGTATGAAACAAATTAAAAACCTACCTAATTGAAGGTGAATTTTTGTGAAATTTTGGCTACGTGCGGCGTGGCTTTTCTGGCTTTGGTTTTGGGTTTGGGCCTGGTCCAAAGTGATCTGAAATTGCCAAGGCATGGCAATACAATGCTGGCTTATTGTTTGCTGCACCTTTTGGCCGCAGGTCGTCGCTGAAAATCTGCTGCAACTTCAGAGCCAACGAGCGGCAAGCAGCGAGATATCGGGCATTGTCTGGCATCTTGGCCCTCTCTGTTTCGGCCATTGTTTCTATCAGTGGCGGGCATTGTTGGCCGTTGCGAAATACAAAACAAAAACGAACCAGAAAAAAGACAAAATTTTACACCTCCTTTGTGAGCCGGCCGTGTTTCGATTGTATTTTAAATAGGTTCAAGTGAAGCGCATCTAATTGCCAGCCGAGTGCCAAGTGTGTTTTGGCCTTAACGCCTCCGGGCCGCTTTCTTTGGATTTTGAATTTTTTCCCGGAAATCAAAAAGGTGCTGCTGCCGCCCCGGCCGGCCTGCTGTTCGTTGATATATGAAGCGTGTCAACTGCATCTTTAGTGGTTTTTAATTTGAAAATTGTTTTGGTCACTCCCCCCGGCCCGGACTGCGCAAAACTCAAAGGCCACTGCCACCTTTCGAGGGGCGTTTTGCGTTTGTCCAACAACTGGCGGGCCCTCGGAGCACAACCATACTCGAATGTACGTGCATTGCACAATTCCGCGCCGAGACTTTAATGGCCATTGTGGTGGCGATTGCTGCTTGTTGGCACTTTAAATTCCTCCTCGGAATCATGCGGGCAGCAGCATAAAAGTCCTTGGCAACAATTCTGCAATTAAAGCATATGCTGCGAGGACGATCTCGGTGAATTGTCTCATTACGGAGATGTTTATCGGGCATTTGTTTATCTGTTTGCGATGCGATGCGGATGCTGCCCCGCGCATTTGTGCGGGAGGTTTTCTGCACCCTCATTATTTTCGGCTTTATGACGAGTTGTGGGGCGAGCCAATTATTGTATGTTGGGATTTCGGAATCGGGCATCTGGGCCTGGGCCCGTCATTAATTGATCTGCGACAAGGCAGTGGAAACAAGCAGCCTTGTTGGCAGCGCCATAATTGGCAGGCAACAGAGTTGTCAGCTGTCGTCGCCGCAATCTGCATATGAGACTCAACTTTTCCGGCGAGTCATGTCCATCTGGCGCATGCATTTTCCTCAACGGGTCCTTCGGTTTTCCGGAGAGCGTGTGTGTGGTCAGTGCTCACGTGTCAAATGTCTTGGGGGAGTGCAGAAACCGGGAAGAAAAGATGAAATGCCCAAAAATGATTTAATAATGAACTCGTCGAGGACAATGGATCAGCCGTGAAGTGCGATTCCCTCCAAGCACTCGAGTGCTGCTCCCTTGACATCCAATCTCTGCTGACAGGCCAATTGTGTGATTGTCTCGTTTCGCCAGAATTTCCAAATAAAAAGAATGCGAGGAGAAAACGATCCGCTGGATGCGAGTGCTTGTATGCAAAGGACACACAAAACAAACGTTTGATGGGTGTCAAAAAGGCAGCCATGGCCTACAAGGGGATTAGCCGGATTTGGGCCATTGTTCGCCGGGGATCAGCCAATTTGAAAGTCAAAGTGCAAACAGCATTAAGCGCTTATGGGCCATACATGTTGCACTTTTTGATCGATCCTTTGATCACTTGCCAGCAGCTGCCTGAGCGCTGCTCATCCCGAGAACTGTCCTTGGAGCATTGTTCCGGGGATGAGGGAGCAGCGCAATTAAATGATATTTTTGGCCAATCTTTCTCCTGTTGCTGAAAGCCAAAGCAAATCCGATTTTGAGGTGGCCCTAATCGCAGATCAATTACCTGTGGGAGAATATATTTGACAGGTTCTTTTCTACTTGAAAGCCCATTGTTTTCGAATATTTGTTAATCTCTAAATAATAGCCTTGAATAAATTGTAGCAATACCACTTAAAAGTGTGTGAAAAATAATGATTTAAAAGAAACTTGGTTGCCATTTGTTTGCTTGATAATCTTGATGAAAAACACATCCAATCTGTTGGGGAAACCTCCTGTCCCTGGCTCATTAAGCACTGGATTGGTTTCCTTTTGAGTGCTACATATTTCAAGGATTCCCTCGCCCATTTGGGCCCACTAACTGCTGCCATCTGACTCGGGGTTTATTAATTAGCAAGCCATAAAGCCAAAGCCAAGTAGCTCACAAATTTCAATCAGCCAAGGATCCCAGAACCAGGAGAACACGCTGCCCATGAAGCGCGGACGGTTGGCAGGGGTTAATGTTAACCTTAACCCAAGTGTCGACATTGTTGTCTCCTCTGTGGCCGGCTATTGATATAGTAAATTTCCAAGGAAATCTTAGAGATGCGTGGCGGTTGATAAGCGTGCGCTGGAAGCGGCAGCATTTGGTGGCAGATGCAACTGCGCTTTATTGTGTCGCTCGGGTTTTGGGTTTTCGGTTTTCCAATTCAGTTTTTCCCCCCGATTGTGGCCGTGTTCATTAGCTGCGCCATAATTTATATGAGCCAAGGTATTTATTGAATGTTTTGGCACTCGTTTTAACGGCTAGCTCGAGCTCTCCAGCCTGGTGGTGCCCAACATTTGGACCCGTACAGCTGCCAGCCGGCGAGTGTCATAAAGGTGCAGTGCACAAAACTCTGAAGATAATTGAATTACTTTCGAAATAGCTGGTTTATCTCGCAACCAGTTTTGGTTCTAGAATTTCTGGCAGTGCTCCTAGCGAGTGCCATAAACTTGGGCCGCACACACCTAGGGCAGACGACGGTTGCCTCGGGGTCTGGCCGTTGGTTGTGCCACCGGGGTGTGGTGCCTCAGCGTCTGTGAGTTTGCCAGCTCGGTTTTGGGCTAAGCTCACAGCATGCAATTATGTTTTTCATGCGAGTGTGAAAATAATAAACCTGCCAATAGTGTGCAGAAAGTGTCCTGCCGTTCCGGGGACCGCCTTCCTGCCTCCTTGCCTCCTTCCACCTTTATTCCGCTCAAGTGTGCACTTGAGAAACGAGGGTAACCAGCTGTCCCGGGAGGGAAGAGGAGGAGGCCTCTCCGGAGGAGGCAGGAGGCCGGTCACCCTACCTGCCCGCGGCACTCGAGACGCTGTGGGTGCCAAGACTTAGCCGGGCTGATGCAAAAGTGATGGATGAGCCGGGACGCAGGACTCAAGTGCTTGTGGTGTGTCCTTTTGTTTGAGTTAACATTATTCTTTACTTTAAATACCAATTAATAACTGCAGCTGAGACTGGAACCTGAAACTGGAACACACAAGTGGTCCGGGCTAAGTTATGGACAAATATCGTTCGGTCTCTCTCGTCGTGGATGCACTAGAAAAATCCTCAAGGCAGGCATGGGATATGATTCACTCTTTTGGTAGCCCTTTCAAAAATCCAATCAATATAGGTTGCCCTGGGTTTTTACTTGTAATATCCTACATTTTTGGGAACCTAGCTTAATGCCTGCTCACATCTTTTCGCCAAGTGTGGACCCCTCTTTTCTTTTCGATCTGGCGTGAATGCGTCATAATCTTGCCACTTGAAAATGATCGCAAATATTTGCTGAGCCACCGCTGACGACGGCGGCGACGACGGATACCAATTCGAATACAACTTGAAACAATTAATGTGGCATTTGTGTTGCGCCGCCTGACTTTCGGCTTCTGCGCTCAGATCCGCACCTTCGCAAACAAATGCTAATGGGTATGACAAGTCAGCCGCCGCCGCCGCCACCGCCACCGTCATCGTCAATGCCGCCTGCCACTTACTCAATTACTTTGCCAAACATGGCCCGGACCCCGACGCGGACCTGGCTCTCAGCATTCGGAGTATTTATGATTTGTTTGCTCATCGGCTGGGACGTTCCAACTACCAAGCGTCAATATTTGCCATGCAAATAGACGGAGAGAGCGAGATCTGACCGCGGTGAGAGGTCCAGCATTGTCAGGTGGCCCCTGCCCCATCTCCATAGCCTTCCGGGTCGGCACTTCACTGCTGTGGGATATACTATGAATACTCCACAGATCCCCCCGGATACCTTCTATTTCGGAAGCCGCATGTGCTGGCAACACATCTATTATGACTTCAAAGCGGCAACGCGCGCCAATTGTTGTGGCAGATTTTCTATAAACTTTGACTCACATTTGCCAATTAACTGCGACACTTTGAGTGTGTCCAGCTACCGGGCTCTATAAATAAACTCTATCCAAAAGGGGGACAATATGCCAACTGCTTGGAGGAGTTTTGAATGCGCTGCATAGGCGGATAGTTAAATATAACTTGCCTTAAGGTTCTAGAATAAGTAACATCTTAAAACGATCTAGGAAAAATTGGAATTTTGAATTCATTGACATTTTAAATACATTTTATTCACTCGTGAATATATCATCTTTAAAAAGGGCCAGCAAAGCAGTTGAATATATAACGACGTTTTAACTACTTTTAGTAATTTGTGGGCATATTTTATTCAAGACTTATTCGCCTGTAAATTGCATATTCTCGTAAAATCCCAGCCCAAGCCCAACAACTCCTCGGGCAAAGGGTATCAAAAACGAGCCGCGCGCGCATTCAAATCGCATCAATGGAGATCCTCGAACGCGGAGAACAATTGTCCAGCTTCAGCTGCAGGGTCCAGGCTTAGCTTTGACTTGGCCGGGAGTCCGGGCAGAAAGAATCGCCTTCTTACAAATGGCAGAGGAACGCTGGCGGCTGTGTGCGATGTCAATTAGCAGCTACGGAATGACACTTTATGTGCGTCGCGCGAGAAGCTTCAGCCCCAGCCCCAGCTCCAGCTCTGAAGATTCAGATTCAGTTGCAGCTTCGGCTTTAGCTTTGGCCACTGCCTGCCTGAGTCCTTGTGCAAAGTGCAATCAGTGCAAAGCAGAAAGCCAACGAAAGCCAGCGACCATGAACGGCCAACGCAGTTGACAAACAAATGTGCCGGACCAAGGAGCCAGAGATCTAAGGCAAACAAACAATTGATATGGCCCAGACGGGCTATGTGACTGTGCAACCTGGTGGCTGCACAGCGAGAGGGATTCCTCGCAAAGTTGTCTAGTAACTTGGATCCCTAAAGGCGTTTTCTCTGCGTGTAAGCTTCGGTTATGGCGAACAGTAGGAGCGTTTGTCCAACTCAAGTTTGGAAGCTTCTGAAGGCGATCATCCCAGAGTTTGCTGCTGCTTCGCAGATACTTCGCTCGTATCGCCGCAAAGTGACTTGTAAACATTTTAGCAACTTTTCAGCCTCAACTTCAACTTCAAGTTCGGCTCTGAGTTTGAGTAGGAGCTGAAGCTGAAGCTGAAACTGACGCTGCAGCCGATGCTGATGCCGATGCCGGGCCTAATGAACTGCAGTGTCCATTTGGCGGGACATGGGATCGTGTGATTGTCAGTGCAGTTTGCAATCGCGTCTGCAAATTGACAAGATAAATACATTTAGCTAATTTGATTTTAGCTGCCCGAGTTTCGCATTGGCAGTCGCAATCGCAGACGCACTTGGCTTTGGTTTCCTTAAAAGGAAGCTGAAAATTTGTACGCATAAAGCGCAATTAAGTTGTAATTAAGCAGCACAAAGACCCGTTCGCCGACAGAGAACCAGTGGCAGGGCCGTTTATGGCAAAGCCGACGTCCTCCCACGCGAAAAACAATCAAAATTCATTAGCCAAGCGACGACAAATAAAGCCAAGGGCCCGGTCCCGGGCCCGGGTACGGAGTCAGGGGTGACTTTTGCACACATAATGTAAATATATCTGCCCAGGGCCACAGCAGGGCATCGTTTGAGGATGGAGGATAGAATGCTTGGGGAGATGGGGCACTGGGAGCGATGGTGGCACATAAAAGGCGACAGAACCGCACATCCTGCGCCCGGAAGCAGCCGGCTGAAATTACAAAAGTCAACCCCCAAATGGCAGAGGGCCATAAAAACGCTCGAAAAGCGTATGCCGCCCAACGGCAGCATCCCGGGGCCGTTGGAGGCCACACCGAGACCAAGGCAAACCAAACCGAAACCGAATCCCAGGCCCGAAGGCTTTTGAAAAATTGCAAATTGAATTAAGCCAAAGTTAAATGGCTAAATGACTCGAGCCAAGTATCCCCCCAACAGCATCCTTCCAGCACCAGCTCAGTGAGTTTTGGAGGGGAGCAGGGAATGTTTTTTGGGCGGGCTTTGGCTTTGTGGGGGCTGCGGTTTGGCGTATGATAGTAGCTAATATGCTGCAAAGGATAAGGTACACACGGAGCCCTAAGCGGGCGACCATGGGCAACGTCAGGGGGATAAAAATCAATACAAATGATTTTGGCGCGCAAATAGTCAGACAAGTTTTTCTGGAAATAATAAAACACCTTTTAGGTAACAAATATGATTTTAAAAACATATTTTAATAAGCAGTACAAATAAGATTTGCATAAGTTTAAGCACAAGTTAATTTCTCTAAAAAGCATACGAGTGTATTATCAAATAAATGATTATGGAAACCTGTTCTCTAACCTGCTATACTCGTACTAATTGTTCGGCTTTAAGCCCGAAACTACTACAATATTTAAAGCTATTGATTGACTTTAACTTTAATATAAGATTCAATAAAACTGTAGGTAACATGCCTCAACCACTGCCTTTATCTGTGCTCTTCCACTGTGCCAGCCAGACGGAAAATCCAACGCACGAAACGCCTTCCCCAAGGCAAGCTTGCGGGCCCAGCCCGGCCCGTCCCGGCCCCGGTCGGTATTGGAGTGTTAGTGTTATTTACCAGGCTAAATTATTAAACGATTGTTAAACGAGCGGATAAAGGATGAGCGTGAATGATGATGATGATGCTGCCGCTGGTGCTGCTGCTGCTGCTGGTGCTTCTGTGCGGGGAGGAAATGGGACAAAGGCGCAGGGGGATGTGCTGACAAGAGGGTGTAAAGTCCTGGGACCAGGAAAAGCCTTTTGGGCGGGGGCTGCTGCCTGGGAGGCTGCTGCCTTGTTAGCTTGCCAGCTGAAGGGGAAATTTGATATTAGGTAAATTTATTTGATTTACATTTTTATGGGGCAACCGCTTGGCTCACAGGGTGGGTGAGTAATTCCGTGTCGGGCGGAATTTTCCCTGTTGTTTGCCAACGTCGTCGTTGTCCTCCTCGTCGTCGACGTCGTCGTCCTGCGCTTATCTCAGTTAATGCCGGCAATGAAGATAAGAACTTTGCTAGGGTAGAATACGGAATAATGCAGCGCTCACCAAATAGAATAAATACAAAATGAATTAATAAAAAATGGTTGCGTCCAAGCATCACAAAAAAATAATCATAAACGAGTTTTTGACGCATGTCGGACTTTTTCTGATGGCAATTACTATATAAGCAAAATGGTTGCACAGGAAGAAAAGGGTTTTTATTTATTACAAAGCTCTTAGAAGCGATGATTTTTCTTTAGACAACCTTGGAAGACTAACTTTAAAAGCTTTATAAATAGTTATAAATTTGTACATATGTAGGAGATATATCATACATATTTCTGTAGATACTTGAATGTTGACCATGTTTAAATAATTGCTGCCGAACAAGTCTTTTGTAACCATTACAAGCATTGTAATTTCAATAGTTACATTCCCCTTACATTTAATAGTAAATAATGTACGGCCGAGGTTTCTCGCTGCCGCGGTATTTACGTCTGAAATTTGCAACAAGCGAACTTTATGAATGGTTATAATTTTGTACATATGAGATAAACACATAATTTAAATATTTTGTAACATTCATAATGTTAGTTGCTGCCCTGTAATATAAGGCTAACATTTAAGAGATCCAATAAGTCGGATATTATCATTAAAAGCATTGTAATTTCAATATCTATCTTCCCACTTGAATTTTATATTAAATACGTGTAATGTACGGCCGAGTTTTATCGCTGCCGCATTATTTACATATGAAATTTGGGAGGTCAAATGATTTATGTTTGAATTACTCCCTTTCATCGACAGAATTTTCAGTTCCGCCTAGATACTCGTGGCATATTGCTTGTTTCGGGTATTTCTTTCGCTGCATAAAAATAAGCAAAGGCAATGAAACAGAGTTGTGGAACCGCTGTCAATCAACCACCCAGCGATCCAATCCACCCACCCGGGCAATCAGTGCCAAATCAGAACTTTATTTATTTGCTTGTTGTTTGCCAAACATTTACGCCATCAGCAAAACGACACCCGAGAGCTCGTTAAATGCTCAGCCATGCGGATGTAATTCAATAAACGAGCTCTGCGCCATCATCAACACCCAACCGTTTAGCCCACTGTGCCGGTGTGAGTGTGGGTATGAGTGCGAGGCAGCCGCAATTGCCACAACAGCCGCTGTGACTAAATGACTGACTGACAACCGCATTGGGTTGTGCGAGGGGGATGGTTTATTTACTCGGCAAACAACCCCTCGAAAGCATCCCCATTGCCCCTTCACAGCCGTCCGCCATCTCTTTTCCCCGGCTCAATAGCGTTTATTGAGTCGAATTTCGCACCAGCCCGCGTCCCGCGTCCTGCGTCCTACGTGCTGCGTCCTTCGTCCTTCGGAGCGTTTCGGAACTGTCAACATGTCAACCGTTGGCCGGGAAGGTTGTGCCGGTGGGGGAGGCGATGCCACTGTTGTTTGGGCCTGTTTAAGCGATTTAACGCATCGCAAGGATAATGAAATTTTGATTATGCCCCGCTTGGCTGGTTTCAGCGACCGGGTCTTTGAAATTAGCATCGTTGAAAGGTCCTTTGATAGTGCGACGAAGGGGTTTAAGTTCAAGGGATGGCTAATTATTTCAGAGCGGCAGCCATTAGGCATTCGAGTTTCTTAAATGAAGTAATTACCAAAGGGGAAAAAGTAATTTGCTTGAATTTAAATAAATCACAACGGTCGGCTACAAATTAAAATGTGTAGAATTTTCTCGCTGGAATTGTAATAATAAATTTGCCGACTGGATAATTGCTCACTCTCGGATACAAACAATTATGCAATTCAATTCGAAATTAATTGCACAATAAAACACCAAATTCTCGTTTAATTGCTGCACAAAAAAGGCAATCCAACCCACATAAATATGCAGCATCCGCCCACTCGTTTTGGTCAATATATCGCTTCTAAGCGAACACAAATCGGCCGGCGGGAGAGATATAAATACGAAAAATTATGAAAAACTATCAAAACATTTACATACAAGCTGGGCAGTCGGAAACGGGAATGGAAGCCGCGGGCACTCTTCGATCGACACAATCAGCGCTGGCAGGCAAGCTTTTTTTAAGCCAAAATTTGTAAATTTAAATTATTTGAAAAATCAAACCAATAAGGTTTCGAAATTCTGAAATCAAGAGAATTTATNCGAGGGTAAACCTATAAACTGGTGAGCAATAGGATATTTAGGGATGCTAACACGCTTTCAATTCAATATTGTGATCTATAACTTAAGAGGCAGAGTATATTTTTGTACCACTGCTAATAGTTTTTGTAATTTAATATCCATTACTCTAGAAAAACTGGAATTAATAGAGTTTTTTCAGCTGTTTTGGGGGACAAACTTGCCACCACTGCACGCAGCCGAATCGGCGGCCATTTATCAATTGACCAAGTTGGCCGAAGCGTGGTCCGCGCCTTGGCTGGCTTTTGTTATTGGCCGACTTGCTGCTGCCTTGCCGGTTTCGTTTCATCTCAGCTTGGCGGCCAGCAGGGGGCGGCAACGCGCTTATGATGTTTATTGAAAAATTAATTTGCGCCTCGTTTTTGTATCTCTCGCTTTTCGGCTCGCATTTGCGTATTTCAAAGCGCAATGCAATGAATAATGATGCTGGTTAAGTAGGGGCAGGGATAAAAAAAGAAACGAAGCACTCGACGTGCTTGGCCTGAGAAATTAATATTTGTAATTGGCTATAATTGTTTATGCCAACGGCCACAAAGTCTAGAAAACGAGAGGCGGACAATGATATTAATGAGCAGGGGCCGGCGAGCCGACATCTCATCACATTTTGTTGCCATTTCGAAATGTTTAATTGAAAAGAAAGCGGAATTGTTGGGCCCATAATGAAGTGCTCAGCTTTGGGAACTGGGGAAATGTCTTAATCAGCGAAGGGCGTTGGGAAAAGTGGTAGAAGAGACACTGTATATCATGTGTTAATTGAATGGCTGGGAGTTGTGTGAAGATAATAATTGGGATGATTGTTGGGCTTCTAATTAGAGGGAATTGAAAATAATGAGAGGAAAATATTAAATAGATTCTGGTTAAAATTTTAACTGAAAACATGAGATGATATTATTTATTCGTACAGTAATCCAATGAAAGATTAATTTCTGTCTAATTAAAACATCCAGACAGCCATTCGTCATCCGTTCTAATTGAGCTCTTTATTCGGCTCCCACTGGCAATTATTACCGAAATCCACCCGCCCGGTCCTGCGAGAAGTCCCCGTCACTTTTCACCCCTTTTTGGAGTCCTTTGGAGGCTGTGGAAACAAAGGCGGCGCCAAACAATGGCGGGCAAAAGTTTCAAGCCAACAATTTCACATAATAATCCTTAAAATGAGTTTAATTTGTAGAGTAACACTGTGAAGGGCGGCCGGGACTGGGAGGGCCTTTTATTTTATGCAATTTATTTGAAAACCCCATTAAAAGACCCCGGTCCAGCGGAGGGGGTTGCAAAATTCCACATAATCCTGCATATTTCAAAGTTATAGCTACAGGGTCTCGGTGTGTTCTTGTGATTGATTTGACTGGGTCCAGGGATGCTCGATTTATGTGCCCCGATACGATTTTTATGGCTTATCTTTGAGGTGCTCGCCGAAGGACACATAAAAGAGCAAGTCGAAGGGCCAGAAGGGAGGAATACAAGGAAAAAAACATAATTTCCTGACCGAGATTGCAGCTTTGAGATAAGAATGCTGCCAGCCATCGTTTGACGATGCTCTGGCCCTGATAATGATGGGCTTATTATTTATTATATTGTTATTTTCGGTGGGGACATTAGCCGGTTGCTCATACGCCATGGAGTACCAATTAAATTTTCCTCCCCGCTATTCAGTCGAAAATCTGAGCCTTGGCGGCAGGCAAATGAAGTCAGAACGAGACACCAAGAAGAGGGGCCAAGGAAAAGCGAGAAAAACCAAAGTGGAAATGGACAAGCGATTGCCGCCGCTGCTTGTTATAAAATGCTAATACGCGCAGCAGCTCTTCGTAGAACAGAAAAAAAACAAAACCCTCACACACAGAGCTGGAAAAACGCTTTGAAGATTGAATTATTCAATAATAATTAGGCGTGCGAGCGGGACGGCCGTACTCCGCACCGGCTATAGCCTTCCCCCTCCGACCAGCGGGCGAAATTCACCACCCGCACGTACTCACCACACTGGAAACGAGCGAGCGAGAAAAGAAGGCGGCGCAAGCGAAAAAGCGGGGAAGAGCAGGCAGCAAAAAAGAAACGGAACAGTTAGGCCAATAAAAATGGTGTCCCGGCTTACGGCGGCCGCCGGCAGAGCGACAGAGAGGGGGCGCCCCAGAGCGCAGCCGGTTTCCGAAGCCACCACCAACGGCACCACCACCAGCGCAAGCACCACCGGTTCGGAGTATCTGTGAGATACTCCGAGGCAGGGCAGCAGGGCAGCCGCTGGCGGTGTGTCAGTTCAGTCGCAGAACAGACGTGATCTCAAGAGGACGTGTCTCTCTCACAGATCGTTCACAATTGCCCAGCCTTTCCGTGGACGTAGCCAGAGATTTCTGAATAAATATTATCAGCGCGCCGTTTTACTCGCGAATGTGCCCCGCGTGTGTGTGAGAGTGTGTATGCCGAGCGCGTGTGATGAGCGAGCGCATTAATTAAAAGATAATCAAAACAAATTAACAGCGCACACACTGTCCCAATGAAACAATAACTGCAATACCCCCGAGCAACCAGCCAGACAGCAATCAGCGAGCCACAGATCAGCCCAGCGAGTGAGTCGAGCGCAGAAAGGCTTTATGTTAAAGCTCTCCAGCAAGCCAAGCCCAGCGAGCATGACAGTGACCGGTCTGCGCCAGACGATGACCAGCCCCACGGTGCCGCCGACTAGCAACACACCCGCGGGCAACATCTCCAGCAGCAGCAGCATCGCCAGCAGCAACACCAGCATCTCCAGCACCAACAGCACCGGCGTCGGCATGGGCAGCCTCAGCCCCAGCCATCCGGCCGGACTGCATCCGCTCTCCAGTCCCACCTCGCCGTCGGCCCTGCTGCTCGTCCACCAGCAACACTTGCTGGCCCAGGCGCAGCAGCAGCACCAGCAGCAGCAGCAACAGCAGCATCAGCAACACCAACAGCAACAGCAGCAGGCGGCCCTCCAGATGGCCGCAGCGCATCCGCCGGCGCATCACCTGCACAAGACCACCTCCCGACTGAGCAACTTTAGCGTGGCCTCTCTGCTGGCGGACACGAGACCCAGGACGCCGCCCGGCCAGACGGGCGATGCGCCCACGAATCTCTCCAGCTCCGCAGCCACGTCGCCCATCTCGCAGGCCAGCAGCACGCCACCTCCGCCGCCGCCGGCGAGTGCAGCGGCCACCTTCCATCCCGCCGCCGTGGCCCACCATGCCCACTTGCTGCAGGCCGCCCACGCGGCAGCAGCGGCACATGCCCAGCACCAGGCGATGGCCGCTCAGCTGCGCCACCAGCAGCACCAACAGCAGCAGCAGCAACAGCAGCAAGCCGATGCCAGAGCCAACTCCCCGCCCGCCTCCACCAGCTCCACGCCCAGCTCCACGCCTGTGGGAGTCTCCGGCCCGGGATCGGGTTCGGGATCCGCGGCGGGGACGGGAGTCCATGCCCTGGCCACCAAGAGCGAGCGACACTCGCCGCTGGGCAGCCACACGGACTCGGAGCTGGAGTACGACGACGAGATGATGCAGGATCACGAGCACGATCCCGAGCACGACGAGGAGGAGGACTCCATTGT
This sequence comes from Drosophila ironensis, assembly GCA_021223825.1. Classification (NCBI taxonomy): domain Eukaryota; kingdom Metazoa; phylum Arthropoda; class Insecta; order Diptera; family Drosophilidae; genus Drosophila; species Drosophila ironensis. Next base: position 3,416,829 of record JAJJHQ010011628.1, read on the forward strand.
GGATATCGAGGACATGAATGCGGATGACTCGCCGCGCTCCACGCCCGACGGCCTCGACGGCAGCGGCGGCAAGTCTCTGGAGTCGCCGCACGGCGTCGGGAACCCGCCGGGCTCGCAGATGCCCTCGACGATACTTTCGCCGGCGGCACTCGCCTCCGGACACGTGCCCATCCGCCCGACCCCATTCAGCGCTTTGGCAGCCGCCGCAGTGGCCTGGACGGGCATGGGAGCTGGAGTGCCGTGGCCGGGAGCCAGACAAATGCCGCCCTTTGGGCCGCCGGGCTTGTTTCCGGGCCAGGGATTCGGTGCAGGAGGTAAGTGTCGCTTCCTAGACTAAGTTTTCCCCTCGAGGAAATGATAAAGTTTATCAGGGACAAGTGCTAGGGCCTAGGGATGTAGGAAGTGGTTGTGTTTTCACCTTTAAAATGACAGGCTTTAAATTGTTTCGCTAATATATTGCTTTACAAATTGTATGGGCTTAAATTATTGAATATCTTTTTAATTCCAAAAATTTATTATAATCGCATAGCCAGAGCAAAAGTCACATTTGCCAGGGATATTCAAAAACAATTCATTTAATGGCGGTTCCCTCCGACTCATTTGGCAACTTTATCTACACCATTTTGTGTCGCATTTTAATTCAATTAACTGCTGCCCCTCGCCTTAATTGGCATCGATGGACCGCGGTCCGCCTCCCGGGGAACTGCGGGTGCTCCATCATGGCCACCTCGTCATCGCAATGATCGTGACTGCAGGTCGTAGTCAAAGTGCGTGGCAATTATTGCGGGGCTTTAAATAAAACAATGAAATATGCCTGATTGCTGGGCCCCATTATTTGATGATGATGATGATGATGGGGATGGGGATGGGTATGATGGCAGCGTCGCGTCGGTTTTGATTTGCCTCAATTGGCTCTCCGTCTGATTATTCATTGCATTCGGTCACCGCTGTTTTTCGGTGTTTTCCGGTCTGGCAGCCAGCCCCCTCGGCGAATGGAAATCTAATAATAAACGCATAAAAACCCGGCTGTCTAACTGACTGACCAGACTAATTGAAGCGAGTCTGGCGGGTTAACTGGCCGATCTCTATCTGCATGCACAGTTCACACTTTGCCTGCATTTCCTGGACTCTTCCACTCGCACTCGGCACAAAAAAAAACACGGAAAACTGGGAAAAACACCCGCTTGGGTCACACTTTGATGCCGGACTGACATGTGAACTTTACTGGGCCGTCGCGGACTTTGCGTTTCCGCTTTCTGAAGTTGCCCAACACTCGCCAAAGCCATGGCAAAAAGTTTGGCAAAAAAGTGTAAATTTGCTTTTTATAAGCAGCCAAACCCCCAAACTATTGTTCTTGTTTTTGCCTGCCTGCCTGCGGTTTGTGTGTTTCACTTTTTACAGCGAGTACAAGGCATTGTTTAGGTAAATAGGGTACCGAAAAAACTGCACTGCAAGGGCGTTTATCCTCCGATGTTGCATGTGAAAACGCTGCATCGCTGGAGTCTAAAAGCGGGCCGCAGAAATAGATATTGGCTGGGAATAAAAATCGAAATAAATCAATCGAAATTGACGGCCCCTCGCCAGCCACTTGAGATATCTTTTGTACTTCGTGGGCCCCGAGATGAGTAAACTATTCCAAACATTTGTCGCTTATTTTGTCATTTGGCTGTCAACTGCCATACAGAATATATGCCCGGACAACTTCATTTCTTTGGCAGCTGTTTCTGGTTCTGGTTCTGGCCCGGGTTCCTGCCTGCAGCGTGTCTCATTAGCGCAGCAGGTTGCTGTCTTTTGTGCGCTGGCGATCCCCTTTTCGGGCTCTCCTCTGACCCGGCCCGCCGCTATCTCTTGCGGCATTATGTCAAGTGTTAGGTACTTAGTGCCTTAGTGGCCGGCAAAGGTATCTTTCGCTTTGGTAGCGCTACCGTTTGTCGGCTCTTTGGATTGCATTTTCATGGCCTATTAAGTTAAACTACCTCCGATTACGCCTGGGAACACACACGCTCTGCCAGCTGATGGTGTGTGGGCTTTTCTGTGTTGGTTTCTTGCAATTTGATTAACATTTCGTGTTGCAAAATAGGAATTCCCTTTTGTGCCTTCATAATTTAACTAATTGCAAGTGCAGTCAAGTCACGTATGCGATTCCCCTCCCCCAAGCACCCTCTCACCCACTCCGGGCACGCATTGCAGCTGCAGTTCTTGGCAGCCATTATAGAAATTAATTTTCAAGCTGAACAAACGAGCAACAACTTGGGAGTCATTGCATAAATACTATACATAGAGCCAAGCGGCAACGGCAAACAGCAGCCCACGGAGCCGCATACCGTATGGCAGAAGAACGAGCGAGACGGCGCGACTAAACTTGGCCAAAACGGTGGGTGTGGCATGTCAGCTACGCCCACCCAAAACACGCAATTTCCAACAGCCAGCCAGGCAGCCAGGCAGCCGGTCTGCCGGCCTGAGGCAGCAATTTAAACGTTGACAGACGGCTGCTGGACAGAAGAGGAGTAGCCGAGGCGTCGGGCAGGCTGGGAGGGGCATTTGCATGCGTTTTAACACCATTTGCCGGGCCGGAGTCGCGTTCGAAGCCGAGAGTCAAAAGCTAAAATAATATTTGCATTCTGCACGCCATCTAACGTGCAAAGGCTGTACTAAATACACACATGCAACACACGAGGCAAGGACCGCAAATTGCCGTGCGGTGTGGCGGGGGAGGGGCCGCAGACATTTTGATGTATGTTTTGGTAAATAAAATTTATTTGCATTAAATTACCAAGCCAGACAAGGCGAGGTGATGGTGATGGTGATGGCGATGGCGATGGCTTGTGGCTTCCAAGTGGAAACACCTCCAAAAGAGAGGACTTGGGCAATACAACGGCAAGCATTTGCCAAATATTTGTAGACAATTGGTAGTTCAACTAATTTGAGCTGCTACAGCAAAACGGCAGATGTTGCTGCTGCTGCTGCCATTGCCAAGTATTGCCGCCCCAGCTGAGTAATTAAATGGCATTTGGAAGCCGTCGCAAGTGGCGGCCCAGCCCACGGGCTATCTGGAAACGCTTATCTTGCCCAGAGGCAGCGAACTTCATTGCAAAACAGTCCGAATGGATATCAAGCTGGCACGCAATGCGACAAGATTTCCCAACCACTAAGTGGGCAGTGGCAGTGGCACATGGAAAACATACGAGCAATTTGGTGCACCCATTTGCAATCGTTGCAATTATTCGACGAGCCACAGGTTATTAACACGCCTCTGGCTAATTAATTGGCTCGTTTAACCGGTGTTAGGGCCTGGTCCGGAGATAAGCAGTCCCTTGGCCCCGTGAAGCGGCCCAATCATTCATTTAGCCGGCCAGCTCCTATTTGGTGCTAATTAAAATCCCTCATTATGAAATCGGCCCGCGGCAGGACGGCCCCAGAGCCGTTGCCGTTTTGACCGTAAGCGTGTAATTGCATTAGCCATCCAGGTTGCGGCTCTGTTGTGCCCCTGGCCATATTGCTCAATGGCGATTTTCACTGCAAAAACGCTGCTCTGCGAAAACGCTTTAATGAAGAATTAATTGCCAGCAATTTGCACCGCAAATCAATCGAGCGTTGTCACCGTCGGCTATATACAGATACAGTCACCCCAATGGGGAGGCGATTGCTTTGGATATTTGGTATTGCCACTGCTCCAAGCGATACGCGTAAATTTCACAATTGCTTGTTGCCTGTCTCATTTGCTGTTGCCTCTGTTGCTGCTGCTATTGCTGCTGCTGCTGCTTTTTTGCGCTGGTCTTTGGCGATGTCTCGTCTACAATACACCGGAGAACTCAAATTAATTGAAAATCCATTACAAACATAGGCTAAATGTCACAATTGGCGTTTGTGGCATGTATTTGCTCTGGCAATGGCGACGTATTGCCCCAGCAGCAGCAGCAGCCGCAGCAACATCGCAGCACGGCAGCAACAACAATGCCTATAAAAGAGCAAAAAGGCGAAAACAAGTCTCGCACTCTGGTTCCAAGCGTGCGTCTCTATCGCTCCGTTTCCACTGAAAATAAAACTGTTTTCAAAAGATCAAATCACAACCTAAACTCGAGAAATATTGCACCTAATTAACTATTTCAAAACACTACAATTTCCTGGCCATTTGGCTTACTGATTGACAATGATAAAACGCAAAATCGATTACTTTTTTTGGCAGTACACTTGCTGCAGGTTTGGTAACTGGCTGGCCAAAGGCATTCGGTAGGCGGGGCGGGAAATCGAGCCCGCTTGCAATGGAAACCCCATTCCAGCAATTTAGCGACAAATGAGCAATTAATTTTGAAACAAATGCAAACGGCACACAGCGAGGCAAAGAAAGCCACGATTGGAGCACGAATTGCATATAAATATTGGGTGTTTATAAATATTGTAACGAAACAATGAACCGAGAAAAATATAAGAAAATCGTAAAACCAAAAACCTGTGACAAAAGCGAAAAAAGGCTGTAAAGTTTGGCCGCCTCGTTTATATGCTAATTTGGCAACTAATTTATGGCCAATACAACAAGAGCGACAACAAAATACCAAACAAGACAGCACACCAAACAAAACAAAATCAAAATCTTTAACACAGAATGCAGGCCCAAAACGATGGGAAATAACAAAATATGTTTATATTTATAGAGGCAAATTTTCTGAATGCTGCTGCTGCCGCTGCCGCTGGTGGTGGTGCTGCTGCTGCGGGGCATCTTCATTATAAAGTTGGGGATATCTGGAGCCATGGCTTTATCGGGAGTGTTCACATTTCGTTTCACCTTGTTAGGGGCCATACGAGATACTTTTACGACCTGCAGCAGCCCAGAAACCACAGCCGATCCATAGCAGGCACACAAATAAGTGAAATTATATGCATATCAGCCGATAAGTCCGCGGCATTAACATAACTCTGACATGTCGCACTAATTACTTAATGAGCCGGCTGCCCGTTTCGGCTCTCCCGTGAGCCGGGCTTGATTATTAGTTTTGATTCCATCGCGCGTCGCTTTTTTATGGGCCAAGACATTTATTTGTTTATCGGGAACATAACGTGCCACATAATGTGTGTGAACACATCAAGTTTTGAGGGAAAAACAGCGAATTACAGCGATGTTGCAGCGACTATGTTGTGTGCAAGGTCCCGAGGGCCTGTTATTGTTGTTTAATGCACCATTTCGCATATGCAGAGCATAAAAAGCAATTACAAAAGCAGGCAACTTGGCCACGTTTGTCACTCAGCAATTTCAATTTGTGCAATTATGCGTAAAATTAAAGCGCTGCATATCATTTGCATTTGTCTTTATTTTGATTCCGAGTCTGCAACAGCCTGCAACACAGTTGCCTCAGAACAAAATGCCCAATAAATTACGCGTGCCCCTCCTGCATGGGGAAGGATTTAATGGAACGGGAGGGACTGAGGAGATCTGACCCGGACTGACTGCATCTTTAAAATGCCATTTGCATCTTTGTGGTTTCGGCGCAGGCCCGATGGCAAGCTCATTACTTTCATTAACAACACTCCCGGCGAATGCCGAGCGGCATGCAACTTGCAACTTGCAACCAACAGCTGCTGTTCCCCCTGCTTTCCCCTTTCCCTCTGCGTTTGTGTAGTCTTTATAAGGCCTGCACGTTTCTTTGACTCTGTGCTGGCTGGTTTTTTTTTGTCTTTGGGGCTGCCTTTGTTTGCCAAAACAAAATGCCCAAATTAAAATTGTTTTGCCGCAGAGAGAGAATCGAACTGGGATGTTGCCGGGCGGGACTCGGGGGGAGCTGTGGGGAGTGGAGCCACTCGGGGAATGCATTTCCCGTCGCCGCCGCCGCTGCTGCTTTGTCTGACAAATAGTTTAGACAGCAAATTTATTGGCCACTTAAAGGAGTAATTACCGTATATTGTTGCCTCGTCTGCCGCTGTCGCTTTTGGCCAACTGACAAGGCCAAGGACAGCGGCAGTTGACAGCATCCCATAGCTTATTTTCGTCTTGCCGAACCATCGACTCATCATACCCCTCTCGTTTTCTCTCCATTTTAGATGCCAACGAACCGCCGAGGATCAAGTGCAACCTGCGGAAGCACAAGCCCAACCGGAAGCCGCGCACCCCCTTCACCACCCAGCAGCTGCTCTCGCTGGAGAAGAAGTTCCGGGAGAAGCAGTACCTGAGCATCGCCGAGCGGGCGGAGTTCTCCTCGTCCCTGCGCCTCACCGAGACGCAGGTGAAGATCTGGTTCCAGAACCGGCGGGCGAAGGCCAAGCGGCTGCAGGAGGCGGAGATCGAGAAGATCAAAATGGCAGCGCTGGGACGGGGGGCGCCGGGCGCCCAGTGGGCCATGGCCGGGTACTTCCACCCCAGCCTGATGCATCTGGGATAAGTGGCGGCCCGGTTGGTGTGCGAGCACGATCACCGCCAGGATCTCGGTCGCCATCAACGCCCCCAGAGCCATAGTCCCCATCCTGGTTACCAAAAAGCCGCCGGTGCCGAGGTCGGAGCGGAAACCCCCAAAATTTTGCTGTGATGTTAGCGCATTTTATGTTACGATACTTCCAAATGTTGTTTCAAATGCACCCTGTAAATACTTTAAGACACAAAATCGCAAGAAGCACTAAATACTACTAGCCCCCAACCCGAAAACTGTATATATCGCAGATGAATGCAAGCAGAAAAATGTTTCCTAATTGTACATACAAGTTTAGCATGTAAAAGCAATCAATAACAAATTTCGTTTGGAATGAAACCAGCAAAAGCATTGACCACAAAGCATACGGATCACTTATTTGCCCAAACACCAGTCAATAGGCGTAAACAAAGGCAACTTAATTGATTGTTTGTAATTTGCAGTGTAAGTCAGTCTAGCTAATGATCGATCGTGTATTTAAAAAATACTTATAAGCCCCTACACTAATCTAAAGCTATAACTATGCCGTTAAAAGTACATTATTGTAATACCACAGACCTATACACATAGTTCATACATGCATAATATACTATGAATACCATATAGCGTTAATCCTCTCTAGTTGTTTAATCATAACTCATAAAACCAACAAAAAAATGTGAAAAAAATAATACAAAAGCATTTCAAAGATGAGCAAAGAGGAAGCATACAAGAATCATTGAAAAAAATATATAATTACACAAAAATCGTGACATGTGTTTGACTTTGATAGCCAAATGGGCAGTTGAATCATCAAGCTTTTTTAATTTATTTCCAAGTTTTCAACGAATAGGTAAGTATAATGGCGATAAGAAGAATTAATCGTTAATGGACTGATTAGTACAATTTTAATTCTTGGAAGCGTGAATCAATAAAAGCATAAAACTGGCAATGCAAATTGCAACAAAGTGTTGCTGAGATAAGAAAACATGAATGTCGACCTAGATGTACGCCTGGAAAAATTACATTTTAATAAACAAAATGCAGTGTGTGTTTTTGAAATCGATGATTGCATAATATCGCTTGGAACTAAAGCACTTAGTGCTGTAACAATATTGCAATTACAAAACCATAACGAATGCTGATAGAAGTTGTGAAATCTACAATTTTCAGAGGAACCATGAACGGCGCTTATATCATCCGGTATTGCCGTGAAATTGTAGCACTAAGTGGCACTAACAAATCTAATATAATTGCACAATAAACTGAGTATTTCACAACTTTTCCGTTTCAAATACAAATGATTCGCCAGCAATCCGAAGAGAGCAACAGCGGCTGCGATCGTGTTAGATTGCCTTCGATCCAGGGGCTGGCGAAGCGTCGGAGCGTCCTTATCAACAGGCAATTAATATTTAATTAATCAGGCAAGCGGTTGCCGAGGAGCAAGGCTGGCCCACATGGCGTATACGCAATGCACCCCATAGCCTCTCTGTGGCTGTCGTTCGAGAGCTGAGATTACAATTGAGTGATTATCAAAGTGCTTGCATTATAATTTTTATTCCCGTCCGATTTGTCGAGTGTCAAGCGGGGTTCAATAACGAATCACTGTTTTTTTTCCTCCTCTGTTGTTGTTGACAGTTGGTCGGGCGTCAATAGCAATATAGCTACTGCTGCGGCTATAGCGGCTGCTTATCTCGCTGAATTAAAACCCAATTAATTTAATTACAAATGGAAATAACACGCCGTCGGCATCGGCATCGGCAGCAGCAGAGCCGCAGTAGCGACAGCAGCAGCGAGCAACACGTCAAAGAATTTAGCTATTTTGATTTATTTACGAATGGCCAGGCGACGTGTGTGTATTGCTGCGTGTGTACTCAATAAATAAATTAAAATATCATTTGCCAGCTTCTGGCTGATAAGGCGGGAAAAATTCCGCGAAATGTGCACTGAAAAGTGTGAACAAATGTGCGGTCTAATTTGTTGAAAGACAAGCAGATGACAATGACTTTCGGCAAATTAGTTTCCTTAGCCAAAAGCCAATGCCTTCGTAAACAGGGCCACCTCATTACCCCCGGTCTAGGGTATCTAATTGTCGGTTTCGTCACGTTGACCCTGCCAACCTCCCTTGTTGGCAATTCAGGCAATTTGAATATAATTTGTTAACAATTAAATCGCAATCGTGTGATATTTTATTGGCTAGCAATAAAATCATTAAATTAATGATGCATTTATGCATCGTCAAATATTGATAAATGCGCTCGCCAACGAACGCGAATTCTCCGCGGCAACCGTAGAGCTTTTATCTCGAATGTCAAATCGATTGTCGCCGCAATTAATTACTCGTATATAATTACAATGCCTGCCTACGCAGACGCCAGCGGTGACGCCCAGTCCCAGCTCCCGGCTGCGATTCCCGATCGGGAATCGGGAATCGCAGTCGCTGGATCGCTGCCTCGGAGTGAATGGTGACTGGTGACTGGGGCCCTCGTCTGTTTATTAATTAGGCCCGGCTACGCCTTCAGGTAGCCGCAGGTGGCGCTGGCATGCAAAACGCACCGCGCCGGAAAGTGCAATGCGTTAATCAAAACGTAATCAAATCATTTGGCAAGCAGCAACAGCCTCAAACTGAGGCTGAAACAGACACTGAAACTGGGAGCGAAAACGAGACTAAACTGTAACTGGACAGGCACTGCGGGAAATTCAGAGGCAAATATTTTGGAAAATTCTAAATGATTCCATCATACATTTTGGAAATCCAGAAATCCACTCTTGAAATAACAGACCAGAACTTAGTTCATCGCGTCGAAGTTCTCTTAACTTTCTCAATAATAAGTTAGCGTGCTTTGAATTTGAAATAAACCTTTAAACTCGTGAATAGAATTTTATAAGTTTTAAAACCTCACAATGAATTATGAATTAATTGAATTGAATTATGAATTCAACAAACTTTCAAACAATTTGGAAAAAAGCAAAATCCCCTCTTGAAATAAGTAACCATAACTTAGTTCATCGAAAAGATGTTCCCATACCTTTCTTTATAATTTAATGTGACTTAAAATATATTATTTAACACATAACAAGAACCTTTAAAATCATGGTCAAGATGGTATTAAATCATAAAGTTATACATGAAAGAAAATTGGTCTGAAACTCTTTGTTACTTCTCTTGAAATTGGAAAGAATATACTCGTACATGTTTATGGTACCCAGAAAAATCATATTGCCATACTACCATTAAACTTTTGGTGTAGTGTACCCAACCTGGAGAAAATGAGCTGCATCGGCAGCACAATCAGAGCCTGGTCACATTGGTAGCCTGCTGCGATTTTGGCCGAGTCCGGCAATTAAGCTTTATATCGGGCCTAATGGACCGAGCGCCGCCTGCGCTGATTGCGGGCATTTGTTTGGCGACTCGGGCTCCGACCCCGGCCCTCCTGCGTTTTCCCCGGGCCAACCCATATACGCCATACTCGAGGCATTGGCTGGGCTGTATCTGGGGACCCTCGGAGCCAGGTCGCCCCCCGCCCCGGCGGAATCACAGCTTGATATTAACGCCCAACTGTGCGGCGGCGCATTTACAATGATAATATTTGTGTTCAAAGTTATCAATGGGCCAGCCGCCAACGGGCCAAGAATGGGTATCGACGGAATTGGTTGGCCAAGTAGAGGGAGGGAGCCGCAGTTATGAACCCAAACGATTACAACTTGATTTCAGTTGTTTCCTGCTAAATTGATTAACTGCCGACTGAAATTGATTAAGCACGGACAAATTTTCGATATAAGGCATTGTTTTATGGCTAATTGACAACTTTAAGATACTCGGGGGGCGGGCAAAACTTAAAACTGAATGTAGAAAACAGAGCTTCATTCATATAGTGTAAGTGGAAAGCCGAGCATAGCATTTTTTAATTAACACCCACTTCCAACCAACCACATGCAAATGAGCTCATTATGGGCTGATTATGCAAGATACACTGGATATACTCCCCCGACCCGGACCGGACGGTAGTTTTTCCAGACCAACACCAACAGCTGACAGCAAGTTCAGCAAACGTGGACGGACCCTGATTCACAGAAGATTCATTCATAAAGTCAAGCGAATTGGAAATCCGTTTGCCTAACCCGATTTCGGCCGTACAGCCGCTGGGAATCGTAAAAAACTCCTCCGGAGTTGGCCAGACGGCATGGCGATCTGTGGGCCTGTGAGTTGGCCATCAAGTCGAATGCAGAGCACTCGCAATTACCGCGAATAAATTGAGGTAATTAGGTAATAAAAATAATGTTTTCACCTCGTTGTAAGTGCGCGGCAGCCAAAGGCAAAAACAGCAGCTGCTCGCCATCGTTCTCGGAAGCGTTGCAACCACCTGATAGGCGGCTGCAAGTGCCCCAGGAGCTGCTCCATATGGAGCAGATAGGAAGGCAATTAACCGAGTGATAGGAAAATCAACACTGGTCTCTGGGAAAAGTAAAGAGCGAGCATTTTTCAGACGAAGTTAATTGAATTATTTGAAATAATGCATACAGAAGGAGAGTTTCTTAGACTTTTGGTGTCCAAGATTGATCCCCCAACGCAGTTTATGCAAATGATTCATTTTCCGCCGAACTCCCTGGCCGTCAATTAAATTTTGTGCGCTCTCTGGGGCAGCCCGAAAGCAATTTCACATCCATTTACATTTCACTTTGGCCGAAATTTTCCCTTTGAGACGGCTCTGGGTCAGGTGAGGTGGTGGTCACATTTTGTGGGTTTTACGACTTTGGCTAAGCACTCTTAATTGGTAATTTCAATTTGAACTCCATTGCGGGTGAGTAATGGACAGTTTCTATCATAACTTTCATGGTCGTGGCAACGGGCCGAACGATAGCCAGTGGTTGATCCGGCTCTCACACTTTCCGGTATTAATTTTTCGGTTAGCTGCAGCATTCCTGGAATTGACTTGTGTAGAATGCAATTAAACAAAATAGCGTGAGATACGCGGCCGATAAACGGAGACCAAGAGACCAGGAGACCGGGAGCCCGGGAGCTGGAACATTGTCGTGTCTGAAACTGAAACCTAATTTCCAAGTTTAGAATTCTGCGAAAACGCTCCAAGAACCACTCCAAGGTGCTCGCCACCGAGAGGAGTTTACGTTTTTGAATACTCAATTAAATTTTTCTACCCATGCTGTGGCGAAGCAGTTGCTGTTGTTGCTGCTGCTGCCACTGCTGCTGCTGCTTCTGTCGCTGCTGCAGTTTCGCACTATTTTCAATTGAATTAAATGCTGTGCTGCTTTTTTGCATTTTCATGCGAACAATTTCAAGGAATCGCGCATATCAAGCGCGTCGTCGTCGTCGTCGGCACGCTCCGTTTGGGCGCACAATTAATTTGCGCCCCAAAAACCGAACGCACGTACTCTAGTATCTGTATCTGCTAGATACATTAGCGAAAGTGTAGGTCGTCGCTAGCAGCTACAATTTAATTTCAAATGCCCTTACCCAGTCGGGGTTGCAGGGAACAGAGGAGCAGTAGAAAAGTCGGATACAAACTTTAACTTTGCAAGTTACTAACTAGGTGAAACTTTGCTTGAGACTTTTGGGCTCTTAGATTGAAAAGCTTCTTGGGTTTTTAAATATTTGTAACTCAAAATATGCAGCATTTTCAAACTGCGTTTGCCCTACGCTTTTGGCTCTTTCGATGTCAAATTTTAGTGTATCTGCATGTGCGTCTGGGGATTAACTCCTTGGCATTGCAGTGGCTTTTAATTCATGCGCCCGGATTGTGTGCGACAGGGACGCCAACAAAATGCAAAATTTGTCTGAAGATTTTAATCGTCGGCATGCGCGCCCAAAACGGCCCCAAAACAGTCGGCCAGCCAGCAGCAAACCCGCCAAGATCCGTGCCAGCCTGTTCCCATTGATTCGAGCCAGGCCAGAAATGTTTCCTAGCCTGTTGGATCGCCCAGGGAAATGGAAATATATATATAAGGNCAGTAGAAAAGTCGGATACAAACTTTAACTTTGCAAGTTACTAACTAGGGGAAACTTTGCTTGGGACTTTTGGGTTCTTAGATTGAAAAGCTTCTTCAGTTTTTAAATATTTGTAACTCTGAATATGCCGCATTTTTAAGCTCCGTTTGCCCTACGCTTTTAGTTCTTTCGATGTCAAATTCTAGTGTATCTGCATGTGCGTCTGGGGATTAACTCCTTGGCATTGCAGTGGCTTTTAATTCATGCGCCCGGATTGTGTGCGACCGGGACGCCAACAAAATGCAAAATTTGTCTGAAGATTTTAATCGTCGGCATGCGCGCCCAAAACGGCCCCAAAACAGTCGGCCAGCCAGCAGCAAACCCGCCAAGATCCGTGCCAGCCTGTTCCCATTGATTCGAGCCAGGCCAGAAATGTTTCCTAGCCTGTTGGATCGCCAGGGAAATGGAAATATATATATAAGGCGGGGGGAGCACTACACGGCTCTGCTCTAGAAAAGGGGGCGGCGGGAGATGTGGGCGGAGTGAGCGGTGCGGGGGCAGGAACACATACATAGTTAGGTACGAGTGTGTATATACCACATTCAGGTTCACTTCCACATCCACAGGCACAGCCAGAGTTTAAGTCAGAGCATGTAATGTTTGTTCGTTTTTCCTGTGCTATGGTTGTTGTTCCTGTTGCTGGGTTTTGTTGCTTTCATTATTGTTGTAGTTGTAGCTACAAGACAATTTACTTTTGTGCGAAATTAAGTGGCATCTGCAGCATGGCATTCCACTTGACTCCACAAACAGCAGTGCACTGCGAAAAACTTGAAAGATCATTACTGAAATACTATTCAAAGGATTGGAAATATAAGTATAATCAAATAATAGCTCTCCTGCCTCTAAAAAAAAGCAAAAAATAACTTTATAACAGAGACTAAAAAGAAAACATAGATAATAGACAAATCAAAATATTCCATTTAAAATAAAGGTAATTCATCGAATCGAAGGCCTTGGCAGCAAGTACTCTCTAAGATAATATTAGGTTTAGTCTTATATGCTTGCAATTTTATTAATAATTAAACTTCTTAAGATTGCATTGAACAAATGTATCAAAAAAGAGGGATAAAGTTTAAAAAAAAAATGTATTAAACTCTTGGTTTTAAAAATGATATAATGTAGAGATAATTTAAATATGGTTTTAAGAATTAGATTCTTGAGATCCCATAACCTGCTGAAGTTTGGTAAATTATTAGAGGTAAAACCCTAATAAAGCGCAAAGATAATTAAAATTTTTTAGATAGGGATACTTAAATAAAAGAACTTTTAACATTGTGTTACTCAGTTTTAAGGCTTCGAACTTCCAAACCTTTCATTTCTTTTAGTGCAATTTGTGGCAGTCGCTCTCAGATCTTGAAGCTACAGCTCCTGCTCCTTGCACTTCCCTAACCCATTCCCACTTCCCTTCCCTTGCCATTTGCATTTGGATCTTTGTGTCGCCCCCTCTCTCTCTGGCCCACCCACTCCCCTCGGCTGTCTGTCTCTTTCAGCTTGTGTGTGCACTTTGTGGATTTCTCGCTCTTGTGGGCAATAACTAATTACATTCGCAATTATTTCATGTTTTGGCCAATTTAGTGGGACAAATTTATCTGCGCGGTGTCATCTACTTAGAATTGATGGCTTGCCACATGAAGTCTTCTCGTAGGAACTCGTATTGTTGCTATTGCTGCTTCTTGTGGCCATACTTTTAGTGGTGCCTCGTGTAGAGCTGCCCCAAAGGGGGGCCGAGTGAATGACGCTGATTGTTGTGTGGCACATAGAAAAATGCAACCCACTGTCCGCCGCCACTTCCACGGGCTGCTCCTCAAACGCCAAATGCAATTATTAAGCAAATTAGCAAACATTTAGATATTCCAGCCAGATTGCCGCACAACGAGGGGCGCCATTGATGGGCTCCATTTCTCATTCATCAATCCAAGCTGCCCGAGCGGGGACCGGGAATCGTAATGGAAGCTGCTGCTGCCACTGCTCAGTTGATTAAGTTTGATTGCTTCCGGGAGATAGCAAGTGATTCTATAACAACTGAATTCGATGGCCCAGCTGCCTTGTAGAACCACATCCTGCGGCAGGTGATTAAATTGCTTAAAATGTTAACTAATTTAGTTGTTACTTAAATATTACGACTTAAAAATCATAGCTCAGAGGTGTACGTTTTGGATATTGGCATCTATAAATTGCTTTTCTTTCATAAAAAGTGTCTTCCCAATATACTTGAAATTTTAAACCTCTTAGCATCTATGTTTGTCGGAATAATTTTGAGTTGCATGATCTTTTTTGAATCATTTCTACAAATTATAATAATTTATATACATTTCTGCTACCCAATACAACTAAATCTGTATATTTTAAAAAGATCCCAAAGCGAACATATGCATTTATATTTAATTTTTTTGTGTTTCTATTTTATCTTTGTTTTCCCATCAAACTTAATACCTGCACACTCAATGTGAGTCCTTTAAAAACACAACATACCTAAAAGGTATGAAAATATTTAGCAAAATAAGCCGAATTAATTAATAAATTGATAGCTTTAAATGTAAATTCCTCATACTTTATTTCCCCCGCAATCATCTCAAGCTCGCTAAAGTCGAACTTGTCCTTTTATTTACCATTTTATTTTATTTACCATTTGTTTCGCCCCTTTGTTGATCGCAGAGGAGCTACATTTATTGCCTTACACTTCCAATTATAACTCACAATCCATGCCAAGTGGAGACAATAAAATTCATAAGGCAAAGATTTATGCCCACACCCGGCAAGGGCAGACAATTCACCTTAATTCGAGCAGAAACGATTTAACTCCCACGGCAGCAGGGCCATTATGTTGTTGCCTTTATTTTATATGAACTTAATTTCGCTCAACTCCACCACACAAGCACAATATTTTGCACCGAGCTCAACCCTTTCGCCGCCGAACGCAGCCATTTATTAGGGGGAACGAGAAAGCTGGCCCCCCCGCCCGGGTCGGGTTGGAGCGAGTGCGAGCGAGAAAGGTCAGCCGGCGCGCCGGCCAAAAGGATATGACGTTTTGCTTTCCTCTCGGCAAGTGAGTGGAAATTTGTTTCATTATAATTATTTTCCACAATTGGACATATTAGTATGGTTGCGCCGGCAGCGGCAGCAACTGCGGCAGCAGCAGCAGCAGCGGCAGCGGCAGCGCCGCCATTTTTGCAATTTTCCCGTGCAAATAAACGCAGCCAAGTGTAAGAAACTGCCGGGCGCCAAAACAGGACCAACTGCAGGTCTTGCCGTCCCTCTCGCGGCTGACAACCTTCTCGCTTGCTCGTGCGAGTCCTGCGCATGCTCAACTCTCCATCGCGGTGAGTTCGGGTCCCCGCAAAGTTCTTGGGGGTAGTTTTTTATCGATTTCGGGCCATGTACCAACTTCCCCAACCTGCTATGTGCTGCACGGCAGAGTGCCGTCTCTTTTGCTCGCGAATACGTGCCGGGAATGACAAAACATAAAGTTATAATAATTTTTCTTTCCGCTTAATTGTGTTCGGGTTCAGTTGGTAGAACGGCAGGCGGAGGCAGGCGGGAGGACCTCAGACAGATAGTCCGTGTAAGGACATTTTGACTGCTATTGCCCCCGACGGCAGCTCAGCCTTTCTCTTTCTCCGCTCCGTCTCTTTCCGACTGCCACAAAATGACCTGGCGTTGGCACTTTTAATTTGATGCTTTTATGTATCGAGCACACAAAAGAGGACCCCGCTTCCCAGCTTCCCTATGTGGCGGGGTACATAATAAATATAGGTACATAGCAGATATCGCCATGTACAGATAGTTGGCTTTCTGGTGGAAAATGTGGCAAGGTGGAAAAGTGTCCGGGTGGGTGGCAGGGCGCCGGAGAGTGCGTGCGGAGGCGAACGTAGGAAATACAGCAATTAGAGCCATATTAACCGTAATTAAATTTAATTGTTTAATTAAGCGCGAAAAGTGAGGAAGACATTTTGTGCGAGCGAGGGCGAGACAGAGCCAGTTATTATATACTATATAAACATATATACGCTGGCATCCTAAGTGTGGGCCCAGTCTCCTGTGGGTGGCTCGATGGCCCCGGTGGTTTAGGTGGCTTTTGGACCCTGTGCGTGTGCCCGGGATTGCGTGTTTTGGCCTCTGATTACATTGTTGCCACTACCAATGCCGCTGCCACTGGCACTCGGCCGCTGTGTCTGGGTGTTGCTGTAACAAATAGCCATGTGATTTGATGCGACGGCTCTGATAGTCAGCCAATTAAGCATTCAAACGTAAATTTTTGCACAGTTCGCATTAATTAGTCGCCGTGAAACGGGGCATTCAAGTGGAGTCTGATCCGGGGCGGCTGGGCCAATTTTAGGCCACAATTAATTTGCCTCGGCGGGAAATTTAATCGTTTTGAACTTTATAGAGTGCATTTTGGTCAGATCAAGTCAGTGATCTCTTTGAAACTCTCTATATCTGATCTTTATTAAACGGTAATTGAATGTATATACTTTGTAGCCTATCATCTGCCTTGGTTTCACATCCTGCACCCATTAAAGCGACCCAAGATAAATGATATTGCCCTAAAACAAGGAGACACTCCAGGGCTGGCAGTGCATCTGTCCTCAGTCTAATGATCCTATCTGGCGGCTCCCATCTCGTTTCTGGCTAAAGAGGGCACCCACATCTATTAATTACAGATTCGGAAAATAAAATCCATCAGCTGGGACATCAGTCACTTCGTGGGGTCTAGATTAACTTGCAATAATGTCGTGGAAAATTAGCATCAATCAAATGCAGGTGCAGACGCGAACACGAAATCCGAGGCTTGCTCGTATCCGAGTCCAAATCGGATTCCAAATCCGATTCCGAATCCAAATCCGAATCCGATCCGACACCGAAATCTCTGTGACAGCCAACAGATGTCAAGTGGCCCGCATGTAGGCTCGCAAACACGAAGAGCCATGCGGGGTGTTGGGGGACTGGACGATGGTTGGTCACAAATGCCAACCACAATGCTGACATCTTAATAATGATGAATTAATGGGCAAACAAGCCGCTCGACAATGCCAACTGCACAAGCGTTTAATAATCTTTCTATTAGTGGGATGGAAATTCCGTTTTCCAGTTTTGTGGGAAAACGAGTCGCCCCGAATCGGGCATTCGGGCATTGATTGAGAGCAGTGGCATCAATTACCAAGGCCTGGTCCTCCGGAGCTGCCAACAAATTCCGAAATATCACTTAATTTTTCACATGTTGCTGCCGCTGCAGCGGAAAACAAACAAACCAACAAAACAAACCCGATAAACGATAAAGGGAATTGCAATGGCAGAGCGAAAAGCAAACGACATTCCATGGCTGCATAAATCATCCTCCATCCTCCGTCCTCCGTCCAGAGGGAGCATGTCAAAGGTGCAGCAAGGATTTGAATGCGCCTCAGGGAGAGAGGAAAATATGAAGCCATTGTTGGTGCCGCATTTCCATATAAAATCGAAGCCAATAGAGCGGCAAAGCTATAGACAGGGTTCGTTTTTGGGGCCTCGCTTTTGGCCGGGTTTATTATGCATGCGGTTAATGTAGTCATCGCTGTTCCGCTGCCGCTGCCGCTGCTCCGCTGCCGCAGCTCGGATGCCAGCCCGGCTGACTGGACATATGCAAAAAAGCCGAGCCAAGCAAATAAGAAACCCATCAGAATTTCTCACTCCGGCCAGGCGCTACGACAAATAAATATTTTAACTCACAATAACAAAAGGCACGACAGAGGACAGGGATCGGGAATGGGAATGGGAATGGGCTTGGATTCGGGCTTGGGATTGGGCTGATATTGGGCTGGGCTTGGGATTCGGACAACCGTTGGGTCCAAGATAGGAGGAGAAGGTAGTTGACAACGAGATGCGGCCAAGAAATTCCAGAAAACCATTGCCAAAATATGTTAGATCTATCCNTGACAACGAGATGTGCCAAAGAAATCCCAAAAAAATCATTGCCAAAATATGTTAGATCTATCCATAACAATTGCAGGTTTTACATAATTAAGAAACTTTCCAGATCAACTAAAATCGTTTTTCATATCTATAGATATTAATAAGTCATTTCATCTCAGTTTTTAAATAGTTTTCCATTTAAATTGTCAACTTTATTCTTCGTATCCCAAGACAATATCGTAATTCCCTTTAAGTCCACAACTCTTTCTCTCGATCGACCCTCGCTGGCTGCTCATAGAACACAGAGATGTTCATCTTTTCAGTGTAATGCCGCTGTTGCAGGGCAAAAGCAGCCAAATCTGGCCATCATTTGTTTAAATATGCGCCTGCAACAATCCAACAGAAACAACAGCAAGAGCAACAGCAACAGCAAAAGCGTCAGTGAACGACAACAACATTGGAAGTTGCACGTTTAACAATTCAATTTATTTGCAACATCAAAATTTAACGAACATGAAATTGCGAGAATTTTAAGATTTTCAGCAGAAACAAACGAGCGACACGATCCTGCGGCCACTCGAATGTCTCAGTTCGGTTCACTTGGCTTCAGCTTTGGCCGCGCAGCTTCCACATACTATAGCTTGGCCAAAGCTATGGCCTGGCCCAAACCCCACCCCCCGGGGCCCTGCGGTTGCTGTGTGTTTGCTCTGGGTTTTGTTTGTCGCGCGCTTTTGTTCTTTTGTGTCTTTGTCGTGGGGTTTGCTTAGCTGGTTTCCAGCGACCGACTCGCTCCTCAGCCTCAGAGTGCTCAGACTGCGACTCCGACTCCAAGCCGAGTCAGACCCACATATCCACACACATCCGCGGGCACAGCGACTGCGGGTGCAAAGAGTCAACAATTTAGCATTCAAAGAAATATTTTAAATTAAAATTTCTGAAATTTTCGTCAATAAGCGACCGGAAAACAATGCAAGCCAAGCCAAGCTCTGGCCGCTTGCGGTCAAAGCGAAAAAAAGGAGACAGCCAGCCAGCGGGGCCATGAATAAATGCCCAAGACCAGGGCTCATTTGGCTTTTTAAATGCTTGCACATAAATATTTGTTTTCTGTGATTTATAGCTCTCGACGAGCAGGATGATCCATCCGCAAAACGAATGGTAACTCCTAAGACATTATAGATTAATTGGAAATGGCAAATCTTAAAACTCAATCCTGATTGCACATCCCACGAAAACTATTCAAATTGTATCCCACGCTCGCTTTATGGCCTCTGCCATAATAACTAACGCCTTGCGGGCATTTATATTTATTGGACTTGCTCCTTTGTGGAGATGACAGGCTCGTCACCGAGCATCAGATTCAATATTTACCTTTCTCATCATGAGATTGGCATTACAGGGCCATCGGTTTTTTGTGCGACCCTCCCCAGGCCTGCTCGTGTTTTGTCTGGCTAATAGGCTAATCACGCATCGAGCAAAAAGCGAGGCACAAATCAACAAACACACGGCACTCGCAGGATTCCCCGCCAGGGATCAACCCCTAAGTGAGGCCGATGTGAAAGTCAACAATCCTAAGCCGCTTAGCGCTTGTTCCATTGTCAGGGAGCAGACGCAGGACTCGCAGGACTCGGGATTACAGTAACCTTTTCGTAATTGCTTGTAGCTGGAGCTGGTAACTGCGTATTGTTGCACTGCCACTGGCGATTTCTTAGCGGCACGCGGCCAAAATAAATTAACAAAACTCGTGAGAGTGCAGCCTCAGGTTGGGTATAGATTACGCTGGCCAGTTTGGGCAAACGGATGCCATGCCGATTCGCGTCTGAAAAGCTGCATATTTGATTTGGTTGAAAATTGTCAGCGCATCGATTTGCATATTTGCATGTTGTCGCGAATGCTGTCCTGTCTTCCTCGACTCGTTCGTTGTCGTCGTCGATACGTTGTCGTTGTTGCCTGGTGCACTAGAAAATAAATCGGTAATCGAAAATATCGGAGAAAATCGACGAAACAAATTTAGCTAGAAAATCTCAAAGAATTAGCTTTAAAAGTCGTGACTTTGGTGCAAATTTTTTAAGAATTTAATGTTAATTTGCCAAGATCCTGGGAGATTTCCCCGAGTGCAGTTTCCGACTCGACGTGCTCGTCTCCTTGCCGCTTGCAAATTGAAATGTCAAGCCTTCTGCTTGATCGCTTTATGACAAGCAGCCTGGCTGGATAGTGACTGATATATCTGCATAAGAGCCTCGTTGTCGTTGTCAACGCATCGTGCACTAAATTAACATTTTTTTCCAGGCGCTTGTCAGCCAATCTTATTCCAAATGCAAATCTCCTGGCCGCGGAGGGAACCTGTTGGCAGCTCGCAGGATATAGCCACGCACCGGAAAATATCGCTGCCGCTTTATGGCATCGCATTATTCCCAGCAGCAGCAGCAGCAACAGCCAGGACATAGTTTTGAGCCATCACATAAAGACTGATCCTTTTTCATTGCTGCGCCGTCATTTACATAGGAAAATCTTGACGTACTTTTTATGATTCACCCGCGCACATAGACATAAATTTCAAGTGCCGGGCACAGCATGAAAAATGGCAAATTAATGTAAATCACAGTGGTAGCACAAAACTCTCATAGGCCGTTGCCAGGGGCGTTCACAAAAGAGGGATTTCTGTGGCTTACATATTTTCCATCAATCCCTGTAAATTAAAATGCTGTGTATGTCTAAAAATAAAGTAAATTCGAGTGCTTTTGACATTTATATTGTTGTATTCTGGTGAGAAATCTCCCTTGTTTTGCTGTTTTTGTTCCACCCCTGGCTGTGTTGTGTGTGGAGTCTGCCATTTTATGAGCAGCACGACAAAATTGACACTTGAAATGTGCGAAAACGCCTACCGAGCATCCAGGCCACAAGCTTCCACATAGCCTTCCAGTTTTGGGGGTGAAAAGACAGCAACTGGGGGTTGGGGTTGCATTGAGCTTTCAATATGTTTCGAACACTTTTGCAATAATGTTGTCGTTGTAGCCTGGAAGCGATAAACAAACCAACAGCAACAAAAACAAGGACCACCCAAGGACCCGGCCACAAGACACCAGGCAAAAACTTTGTCCTTATACGAGTATGTGCAGCATTTTGTTGCCCGAATTGCGGTCGTTGTGGCTGAATTTTCCCCCCTTTCACTCCCCTTTCCCAACCCAGCTTGCTGATATGTTATGTAAACGGAAAATGACAAACGAATTAGTTATTGACAACAACAGGAAACAAAAAGTTTTGCCTGCGTTGTGCGAAAATTTCCGTTTGCTGTGGCAAAAAGACCAAGGCAGCGCACGAAGTGAATATCGAGTTTTGATATTGAGGTTGTCCGCACCGAACTTTTTATGGGCGCCATCGTTCGATGGCTAATGAGATAGGATGGGGGTGCTGTAAAGGTAAATTATATTATTTATTGTTGTTATTACATCCCAGATTTGCGTCATTTTTCACCTTTGTTATGAAACTGCAAATCGCTTGTGTCACTGTTTCCCACAACGTAGCTAATTGCGACGTCGGGTTGTATGGCTAAACGTACTCGTAATACCATGAATGCCATGAATTAGATGAATTGAACTTGTAGGAAGTCACTGAAATACTTCTTCTTAGAAACAAACACCCCCCGCCTGTGTAATCAAACCTCAAAAGCGTTTAAAATTGTAACGAGGTTTGTATTTATGAACTTCACCTTCCGCGCTCAGCGCCCCTTTGTATTCATTAGACCCTTTGCAGTTTTGTAGCGAAAGGTTCGCACTTTTTCTGCTAAATATAACCCCGGAATATCGCCTCACATCCCCCTTCCGGATGCTCGTCAGTCGCGGGAGTCACGTGTCAGCAGTCAGTCAAGGTCCGGCAATATCTGGGAAAGACTAATATACTGGAGGCGGCCAAGCGGGCCCGAAGGAGCTGCTGATCATTCATCAAGCTGAACGTCAATGGGACACGTTTTTTCACGTGCCTTTTGACAAAGGACACGACAAGGCCTCCGCTGCTATCGGAATCGAAATCGGAATCAGAGACGGCAAAAAATTAAGCCTCTTAATGCTCGGGTGCTAGTAGCAGGGTCCTTTAATTGTATTAAAACGCATGTGACATTTATTGTGAGGAGCTGCTTGCCAGATCAAATAATGATTGATTGCGATTGCCGTGCTGAGGTTACACATACGACCCGTGCGCCATGATTCATGGTAATAGAAATTCCTCTAGCTTCTAGAAATTATATGGTTGGTTTTGCCTCCTACTGGTAATGCAAACGGAGAAAACTACCGAATTGATTGACAATTTTTCGGGGTATTTTCCTCGAGCACATACAGACACTCCAAGGGCGATAGACAAGCACAAAGACTAAAGGAAACCGCCAACTAATCCGCAGGAAGCGACATCGCCAGGAGACATCAAAGCGGGCCTGGGCAGAGCCCGCATCTTGTTTCCCGGCCAACGCCTAATTAAATATTGACAAGTCAATTTGAGTTAAGCGATTTGTGAGCAGCTGGCAAAAGGCAACGCCCATATAGAGGCAGATCCACTACTGCCGATTCCCAGGACCCGGCGATGGAGGTCCTTGCCAGCAGTCGGCAGTCGGCAATGATTTGGCCATTTGCCCCGAAGGCAAACAAAGCTGCGATTGGTTTGCTGATTGGATTTGATTTCATTTTAATCGATTTGCATCCCATTTAACGTTGTTGGCGCTGCCAAACGACATTTTGATGGAAAAGGACGCTTTTCACATGCAAATTTTACAGGCAAACAAACATCACGTAGCCCGATTCATTTTAGCTGGTTCTTTCTTTTTTTTCTGGATTTCGTAGGAGGAGAGCACACATTTGATTGTCATGCGATTTTTATGCATCAGCCTGGCTGTTTTGCATTTGATTCGCACGTTTCTTTCGATTCCCCGGGAGCATTTGAATTTGATTTGATAAATTTTTATGCTGATTGAAAAACGTTGGCCAAATGTGTCCCCAGGCGACGGTGGCCGATTTCCACTCAATTGCCAAGCGATCTGAGGGGCCACGGTCATTATTATTTTCCAAGGTGGCCCATTACACGCATCCGCGCAGTTAATAATGTGAGCCTGGGAATGCACATAATCGAATCGAATCGGATCGAATTGGATCGAATCGTATCGGCTCCAAGCTGATCCGATGCCCATCCATCGATGGCTAACAATCTTGGCCTGATGAATGCATTCTGTGCATGCTGCCATCAAATTGGCAAAGCCCCCCGCCCTCCCCGTCTGGCTTTTTTGTGGCGTCCCACAAATTGCCATGCGCCTCGCCTGATGTCTCTATATATCGCAGTGCGGGGCGGATAGAGAGGGCTATAGCGGGGCCGAAAGAGAGGCCAACATGCTTGGCTAACTGACCGAGCCACCCTCCCCCATTGCCCCACTTCCCCACGCCCCCTGCGCTTTTGGCCTTACCATATACAGGCCGCTCAATTCGATTACGTTTTCGTTAAATGTAAAATTTATACGCCCCACGTCAGTTGTGACAGTTCACTCACTCACGGACATCACCGCAGATATCTGCCGGTTCGCGTTGGTTGCGGAGCCGGCCGATTCATTGAATGGCCAAAAACAGGCCATGGAAACTGGCCAACGAAACTGCCAATATATGGCGCATACAGTGAACGCCAGCTTAGGCGATTAAGCCCGGGGAGAGAGCTTACATTGTGGCCAAACATGCACAAAGTGTTGGGTTTTAAGATACTATATGTTACTAACCGGTCAGGTTGGGAAAGTAGTTTTCAGAATACACGGTAATTTGTAAGATAGTAATGTTCAGTGTTTTTTTTCGACAAGCTTAGGGAATTTATAATCCTATTTGTCTTTACGTAATACCATATTTAAGCAGCCCATTTATCCTGCAAAATGTATCTAAACTTTGCAGGTTACTGCGGCAACCTTTTCTGGGAATGATGACTGTAGCCAGGCATCCGCTCCCCGTTGCCAGGGCATCCATTCAGCCGAACTTCTGGCCTGGTCTAGGGCCTCGCATGCGAGAGGAAATTGAATTGAAATGCACAATTTTTGCGCACAAAAAAGGAGCTCGTTATGTGCGTTCTGCTGGCGAGGCAGGCGCCGAGGCGAAGGTTTAAAAGTCAATTGCAGAAATTAGCCTGCTTCGCGGAGAGTCGAGCACCCCTTTTTCGTCGATAGCGATGCTCGACGATGCCCGCGCGGAGCTGTAAAAGTATCAAATTACACTTCCGCCGGAAACAGCGTCGACGCTGGGGAAGCGACACCGCTGTCACTGTCGGGCTGCGGCGCTTTTATTTTGTTATCGGACATCCTAGCCAGGTCCTCGATTTCTGTAAAATTTTTAGCACCGCCTCGCACGGGGCCAGCAGACAGCCGCCACCCGCCGAGTGTGGTTTTCGGTGGTAATCCGCTTGTGACAGCAGCCGAGGCCCGGCCATGTGATAAGCCCGTGATGCATTGTCCGACGAGCAACCACTAAATGACTATAAAGTAGCAACTTCCGCTGCTGTTGCGCAAAATCATTCAATTTCCGTTCGGCCACACGACCCATGAATATCCTTGCAGGCCACCGCCTCCTCAGCCGCTGGATAAGCCTACAGTTTCAGTCGCAAAATTAGTTTCCAGGACAACATGGATTGTATAATTTAACAATAAATAAATTACTATATCCGCATTGTAAAGCTACAAGTAAATTGGCAAGAAATTGAAATAAATACAAAACCTGCAAAATTTTATACATTTATTAGTACTTGTAATGTATTTCTAATTCTAGAAAATGTTTTTTCAGAAAAAAAAGAAAAATTGTAGGAGATTTATTCAAGCTATTCCCCTTAAACTTTTTCTTTACCTACAAAAAATGAATTATTTTGGTTTTAAGCTTCTTATTTCTAGAGGCAACATTTTGTATGTAACTACGGAAAAGTGTCTTTATTTGTTTTTCTTTAATATAATTATATACAAGCTTTAAACTACAGAAAACTTAGAAGAAGTTCTCTTTTCTCAATAAAATGTTAGATAGTTTTTTAAGGAATAAGTTTCTGTTTATTTCTGAAAATCAATGTCTAGGATATCGCTTTCCTAAAGTTTCCAATAATTTGAGTGTCCTGCAACTATTCATTTGGACACCGCTGTCATTCTGGGTGTCACATACTGAGCACATCATAATCGAGGGTGTGATTTGTCCTTTTTCTGCGTTGTCGCTTGCCTTTTTGCCGCCATCCTTATGAAACATCACCGCAATTTAGTTGACTCTGCAAACGCAGGACCCCATTCCATTCCATACCATTTTATTCCATCCCAAGCAAAGCAAAGCAAAGTAAACATCAACCCTCCCGCCCCTGCGGGGATGGCTGCGAAAAATTTGAATAATTTTTATTACGTGGCGCGTTATGAATTTTTGATGAGCCCCTTGCCGCACAATGTTGTAACTGTTTGCCGTCGCCCTCGTTGTTTGCCGGCAACAGGGGGCGTGTGGCCAGTTATCCTTCACTAAGCCAAGTGACAGTGCCACAATTTATTAGATTCCCAGCCGCCCTCTTCCTCCGCAGGCTCCATTTTTTCTCACTTTCATTCCGTATCATCAGAGTCTGCGCTGCAAGTTTCCGGCGCCGCTACGTGGGCGGGGAAAACCGGACAGGCGGAGGAAAAGGGCACAGGATCCTTCGAGCAGGGTGAACTGCTCGGGCAACTGGGCGGGCTGTGTAATAAAAGCAAATAAAATATTCTTTAATATGCGACACTCGCCGCAGTCTGCTCCCTGTCATCCTGTTTGCGTGTTTTGTGGAAATTTGCATATATATTGCTTGACAAGCATTACTATATGTAATCCCATAATTTTTTAATTAAATCAAATTGTTCGCTCTCGCCTAAGGCCCGTGGGATAGTGCTGGCCACATATAAGATTTGGTTGCCTTGATTTTTTGATGAGAAACTAACAAACCAGCGGAAGCTGCAGGCATCGCTGCCCTGTTTAGTTGTCTATGAAACGTTCGCATTTCAATCACGCTATGATTATGTTTAGAACCAATTTAGAAACTGTCACAAACTGTCACAGTTTCCCAGCACACACACGGCTATGCCTCTGGCATAAATCATAATCATCGGGGCAGTGACTAAATGCAACTAAACCGAAATAATTCCAACTATGATCTCCCAATGTAACCAATGTAACCTCCACAACCCCTCCGCCGCTGGCCGGTCTTCCGCATTTCGAAACGATTAAGTGATTTCGTGCACAGTGCATGATAATTGGATTAATATGCGTCGACAGCCAGCAGAACCGTGGAGTCGAGTCGAGCCGGAGGATGTGGTAGCCACCACCAGAAAAGGCGAGTGGCGAGAGCAAAGGCGAGGGTGGTTTGTGGGTTCTTGGGATTTGGTCCGGGGCTCGTTAGGCGGGCAAATTACCAGAGAAGCTGAGGCAGCCCTTTCCCGGGCCAGTGCTGTGCAATTGGAGATGTTTTTGGGGAAATTGTGACCTCGAACGCCCACAAATATACCCCGAGAAACGTGTAGAAATGTATGCTGTGTATTTGCTTTAGTTATTGCCAGGCAGCACTGCTTTCCCTTTGCACACTGTGGGTTAAATGCTCTCGTTATCAAAGTATCATATATCATAGGGCGCTGAGGGGTGGAACCAAGAGGATAAACAGCAAGGGGGTTAGCACTCCCCCGTGTGAGGGGTGCAAACCGAATCAATTTCAAAGCAAACATATTCTCAGTGCCATAATTGGAAAAGTCGGGGATTAGGCGATAAAGTTGTATTCTTAAATTGATAAGCGCGGTGGGGGCGTAGAGGGAGGGAAACTTTCATCCGAGTGGCACATTTAACCCTTGGCTGCCATGGCTTCGGGCCTCACCTGAACGGCCTGCCGAGAGTTAAACAATTTGTCAGCCGGGTCCGGCAAGGGGCAGGCAAATAGGCTCTTGGTTAAACAAGTGCTGGCCACTTAGCGTTTCATTACCAAACGCTGCCGCTGCACAAACAAATTAAACCATTTCGGGTTTCTTTTTTCGGGTCTCGGGCCACAGAAGCCGCTTCCGAAGGCCTTGTCTTTGTTGGGCGGCGGTGCGATCAAAAATAATGCCACCCGGCCAAGACTGTTTGAGGGAGCTAAGTGCCAGTTGGCAGCTTTGATCTTTGATCTCGGCATCGCTGCCGAGGGGGCTGCCTAATTTATAAAATAAATCATATGTGAATTAGCGGTCAACGGTGGGTGACTTCGGAGCCCGTTTGCTTTCCACGCCGATTTCCTTTTGATTAATTTATTTGCCCAACTGCGCGCTCCACTGCAGGCCCATTATGGCCGCCGTTGTTGTACCCGCCGCTCGGCGAGCGATTTTCACACCTCCTCAACGGGTTTTCCAGCGTTTGGCTGCCTGATTAGTGGATTGCTCTTTGAACTGCCCGCCGCCAGAGCCACTTGTTTTCTAATTGCCAAAGCCACCCGCAATAGCACGTCTTTATTGGCATCGAGTTGTCTGACAATGAGGATGCACTGCGGAAAATCACGTCGATATTCTCAATCAGTTTACCCAAAAACGATCGGCAATTGTGAGCTCATTGTGTTTTGGAAGTTCTAGCTTTAAGTTTCATGTCTCTTAAGTTTAGTTATCCCCTTCAAATGTGAATTAATTCACACTATAGGCAATACTTATAGGTATCCAAAGGTAAACGGGAAGATCAGCATGAGCAGTTGTCAAGTATAAAACCCGAACCACCATTAAGTTTTAACTCCAAAAGGCTGCTTTGAAGTGCCAAGTGTGGTGGAGACCTCTATGATTAAGCGAGCTCTCCTTTGCTGTGGCATTGGCCAATTTGTGGCACTGGGTGAAATCATTGGCATCGGCCGGCGAAAGGAAAGTTTCTCTTCGCGCCTCCATGTTAATTTCGGGCCGCCTTTGAAGCCATCGACGATCGCCGGGCCGGGCCGGGCTTCTGGGCCGATTTCGGTTTCGTTTTTATTGTGATTCTGTTATGATCGCGATTACGAGTCTAATGATTTGTTGTCGTACAGTTTGCTGAGGCCCAAAACAAAAAGGTTCCATCCGCGCTCCGATAATGATCTGGCGCAATAAAATTGAAATGCGTCTGTTAATCGCTCCGAGATACATAATAATTTCGTGCTGCGAACGGCAACAAAGCCCCCACAATGGAGTTCTGTCTTCTGGCCGCCGCATATCGATCACTTTTGGACTTCGATGGGGAATCGCATACGCAAAAATCACAGCGGCAGATCGGTTCAAAGATATAGGAAAAAGCCCCCAAGCCGAAACTTGAGTACACTGAAAAAGGGAGAGAATTTAGGCCTCAAATTCTAAGAGATAGTATTGTCTAATTGCTGACACAACATGCCGTTTCTTTGCAATCTTGTGTAGGTAAAATCAGGCCCAATTAGTCGATCAATTACGAGTTGGTGGTGCTATCAACTCACTGATTACGGCCCCAGGTTCCACTCCGGATTCCGCGTGTATTTTTAGCCGCCCGAGTCTTAAGCGAGATAAGCGCCAGAGCAATGTCCCCGCCAGATTGTAGGGCATTCGACGTTATAAATCTCCGGCCTTTTGGCCGCTTGTCCGCCTGGGACAACACAAATTCAAATGGCCGGGACCCCGAGGAGCATTGTTCGCCAAAAGGGCCGACGACAAATTTTTGGAGCCCGGCGGCAGGACTCCCGATAAAAATCGGCGGCCGCAAGCTGCGATCTCATCGGATCGAGGGTCACTATTTATGGCATTGACAGCAGCCAGAAAAATGTCAAGAGCGCGTCTGCTTAGCTGGAAATTAGAGCAATTAGCCCGGACCAGCGACCTAGAACAAAACGGCCAAGTAGGATGAGAAACAAAAGGGCAGCTAATCAATTTGAATGGGAGTACGAGTATGTGCCCGACTCCCGAGTGGCTACTGTGGGTGTGCCTGTCCCGAGACCGGGCTTGTAAACAGTCCATTATCAGATGATTATGTAATTTATAGGGTTCCTGGCTGCCGCCTGCCTACGTAGTACGTACCTGTATCTGGCAGTACCTGCAGCGATCTCAAGTGGCAGATAGTGCCACATAAATAAGCGAGTGTGTTCGTCTGGCATAAATGTCAAAGGGCATTTAATGAAGTTATTAAACGCTGACCGTAGATAGAGGGGCTACCGTAGGTGCCCCGAGGTCGGGGGGCGGTGCCGGCTGGGTTCGTTCTGGGCCCATTCGGTGATCATAATCTCCGGATTGGCTCTCGACGCCGGACGCCTGGGCCTCGCTCGGTTTTGGCTGCTTTGACTGCTTTGGCTGCTTTGCATTGCGGGCCAAAACTGGTTGGGCAATAAAACGCTTGCTATAACGAGCAACAAAATTTGTAACGATTCAATTTAAGGCTGCATACAACATGAGCCGTACGCCGTCGGCAAAAGATGAAATAGTCGGAATAGGCCAGCGGTATCCTAGCCCCCACCCGTCGCCCACCTCTCGCCCCCCGGCCGCCTTGTGTTTTGTGTTTTTGGCGCATGTTGAAGACTCCAAACTTCGACTTCGACTCCGCGTCGAAGTCCCAGTCCGAGTCCGGCCGGCGGTTCAATTCAATAAAATTTATGAAGACATGACTGGCAATTGTAGTTCCCGCAACGTCGGCCCAGGCACACAGGGAAAAAGTAACAATTCTCAGCGCTATTGACCAGCCCCCGCAGATCGGATCCATCCCGAAACGACTCCCCGTTTGTCGCCGTGCAGGCCCAGAGTTCGACGATCCTTCGACGCCTACTTGGCCATTTGTTGCGAATGCCATTACAACTCAATTGCGGCTGAGAACCTCAAACGCAAACTCGAACCGAAACCGAAGCCGAAACTCGAACGCAATTGTCAATTGATTTTCCAGCCAATATTTTACAATTAATTAAGCGCAAAATTTTGGGCCACAGACAATGGGCGAGTGCGTGTCGGCAACCTTTCAAAGGCAACTCTTTTGTATCCGATTCGGGACAAGATGCGGCCCGATTGCCCGTGTACCTGTGGCACAGAACCTTGTTTTCGGGGTGTGGCAAGGTCAAAGGATGTCCAGCCACCATTGATGGATGCTGCGATAGATGCAGCGACTGTGGGAAAGCCGGTGGAACTCTGTGGGACTGTCGTAAAATGCTGGCATAAAAGAAATTAGCTGGATAGTTTCGGTGTCGACATTGATAAGATTGCGCCTTTCGGGTGGTCCAAGCTTCGAATGGTTTCAAAACTAACCCACAGCATCTACTTTAGTTTAAAACAAGTGAAAAACACCAGTTCAGGCAATCAAATTTTGTTTATTATTCTCGTTTAATTAGTAAGGAGTGGTGGTGTCGTAGTCGACTCCAGTAGTCGACGTTGCATCCGGAGTTGTAGTCGGTATTGCAGCTCCTTTAAGGCAGGCATTCAATTGCTCATAGGTGCTGGAAGTGTCCTGCACGTAGGCCACTTGGGCGGAGTTGACGCAGGAGTCCAGTTGGCCCGTCAGCTCCTGAAGACTGATCTTCAAGTAGGCAGTGGCATTGACAGCATCGGCAGAGACCTGGTACAAAACCTTAGATTGGCTGGCTCCCTAAAAAGAAACATCAAATGTTTGTTGATTAACCAGCCCCAAGAGGCACTATTGACAGAGCTAGGATACCTCGTTGGCGTAGCATTCGAATGCCTGCTTGTTGTTCACAATGGTAGAGCAATCCGTGAAGACATTGCAGCCCTGATCGCCGCTGGCTTGAATGGCCCAAAGGGTACTGTTCCACGCACTGACAATGTTGGTACTGGAACTGTTGTAGCTTGTGTTGCACTGGTTGTATTCGAACTCGTACTGTCCCATAATCGCGTCCACGATGGGGCTGTAGTAGGCGAAGCAGGCTTGCGAGAGCTGGGGTTCAGTGGCCGCCAGGATCTCCGTTTGCTGTTGCAGGCTATTGAGCTTTCGGTTGAACGGCAGCTTCAACTTTGAGGCCTTCAGCTTGGGGGCGATGCCCAGGCCGGTGACCAGGCCAACGGCAAGGATCCCGACCAAAAGTGAGGATCTAGAGTACATGGCTAAGCGGGTTGACCTTTTGCTCCCAACTGGATGATTGTGGGGATGTGGATGGGGCCTTTTATATGAAAAATTCACTGAAACACAGCCATTATCTTCCCTAATTGTCTTGTGTTGCAGGAAATGTCAAGCTTTAGGTGTAATCACTAATTGGATTTTGTGCTCGATCGTCTTAATTACTTTTTACTCCCTCGGATTCGAAAGTAAATGTATAATAAAAGCCATTTAGGCTTAGCATATAAATTATATTATATAATTCAAGTAGGATTTTGCCAATTTCTTATAAAAACAAGGCTATTCTGGTGGCATCAATTAGTTTCTTTGTGTAAATAAGTTAATATAATCCCGATAATTTATAAAAATAAGTCACTCCAACTCAAGTGGGGAAATATACCATATTATTTTGATAGCACCTACATAGTTTCTCTGAATTGTGGAAATATTAAAAGGGCAGAGTAAATATAATAGTTTAAATAATTGGTGAGACAACTTGACTAGGATTTTATAAAATTTTGATAGAAACAAAGTTACTCAAGTAAGGGAACATAACATATTATTTTGATATCACAAATTAGTGTCTTAATTGTATTTTTGGTGTAGACTGCCACTTATTATCAGCAACATGGCCAGCCCGGTTCGTTTTAGGGTGTAATTGGAAAGATAAAGCGGGGCAAGCACCCGTATAAATACCGGCTGGGATCCCAAAGCCCACCAGATCCCCAGACGAAGATGTTCCGGAAACAAGCCCTGATCCTGGTGCTCGGCCTCTGTTTGGGCGCCACCCTGGCACTCAAGCTGAAGGCTCCGATCCGAACCACCGCCCACATCCAGGAGCTGCAGCAGGAGAGCATGCAACTGGCGTCCGCGCACTCGGACATCTCCTCCCAATGCTTCGGCATCTACAGGCCGCTCCTGGACGACATAACGCAGCAGTACGAGACCAACTTCGCGTCCTGCCTCTACACCTACGGCAACGCCTCGGCCGTGATCGACGGCCGGTACGCGCAGCCCCGTGAGGACATCCTGCAGCAGGGATATGTCTCGTGCAATGCCTGCTGCCAGGTCTGGACCTACGAAACGCAGCCCCTGGAAACCGTGGTAGCCCGCCTCGAGTGCGCCTCCGCGGTTGCCGCCGAGAACTCCAAGGCCTTCTATGCCATTTCGGCCAATGCCACCGAGCTGGCCACCCAAATCGGGAGGGAATACCTCACCGTGCAATCCGAGCACGACATTTGCACAAACAATGCGGACCGCATCTTTGTGGAAGACACCGCCACAACCTACGAAAATTTGAATGATTGCCTCAGCGGTAGATCCTATATTTCAACCGATATATGGACGACAACTACAAGCCCACCTGATACGACTACAACCACATCCGAACCTACAACTGAGGAATATTATTCAACATCATAAGATAAGATATTATAAACCGAATAAATCAAAATCAGGCAATCAAATTAATAAATATGTTTAACTTCAACAGTGTGCTTACAATTCAAATTTCATGAAAAGGAAATGTGCATCACCTTTCTCCTTAAGGAGTAAATAAAAACTCCTTCTTCTTAACA
This sequence comes from Drosophila ironensis, assembly GCA_021223825.1. Lineage (NCBI taxonomy): Eukaryota > Metazoa > Arthropoda > Insecta > Diptera > Drosophilidae > Drosophila > Drosophila ironensis. Next base: position 3,449,689 of record JAJJHQ010011628.1, read on the forward strand.
GATTAAAAAAGGAAATGCAAAACACCTTACCTTACGGCCTATAAGGAACATTTTAGGATATGGTTGTTCTAATCCATGACAATTGATTGCTGCAGTCTGATTAATTTAGCCAAGATAAATCTTGTCTTGAAACAGTCAAAAAATCTTATAGAAATGCTCTAAAAATTCAGCGATTTTCTTTCCTAATCCGCCATGAAGATACCAAAAAGGCAAACAAAATGCATCAAAGTGCGCCTGTTAAACCTCCTGAGATAGTCTTAAACAAAATGCAGTAACTGTCGAAACCACCGAGTGACATTCACTCAGATTTTCTGGCTAATATGCGCTCTTTTAGCCTTCTTAGTAAGAATATGGATGTTCAAATGGAGGCCAATTCATTGGTGGACCTGTTTAACCATCTTATTGTAGCCGTTAAACAATGTGCAAGAACTAAGACAATCACTCAGATTTTATTGTTTCATTTGCCTGCTCCAACAGGGACCTGCTTCATACAATCTTGGTGGAAGCGGTTCAAGCTTGGCTGATGGGAGGGAAGCCTTAGAAACTTCCGGTGCTGGGGAATTCCCAGGCGGGATCGGCCATGCAGCTGTTGAGATCCTCCAGACAGGCGCCGTGGTTGGCCTTGTAGGTGCGCGAGGCCACCGTCTGGCAGTTGACCATCACGGTCTGGATCTCGGCGATCTCGGCCAGCACGGCCTTGTTCTTGTCGGTGGCGTCGTCCGCCACCTGCTCGATCACCTTCACCTCGTTGGGGCACTGCAAAGGATCGAGGGATTAGAGAGCTAGCCACAGGAGCTCGGCTGCATCACTTGCCGTCTTGGCGAGGCACTGGAAGGCGCCGGCATTGGTGGTGGAGTCGTCGCAGGCGGTCAGGGCGTTGCAGGCGCCGCGCAGGTTGTCGAAGAGGGCTGTGCGGGTGAGGGTGTAGCTGCCATCGATCTTTTCATAGGCCGTGTTGTAGTTGTTCGTGCAGACCAGAACGTCCGCGTCGTACTTGTCCGCGTGCACCTTCAGCTCCGGCACATAGTAGTCCACGCAGTCCAGATTGAAGGGCTCGGCGCCCCGGAAGAAGGGCGAGCTGAGCATCAGCTCCGCCAAGGTGGTCTCCATGGTCACCTGGAAGGTGGACACCGGCTCGGATCCGAAGGCGGCGCCCACGGCCAGGCAGAGGGTCAGAGCTCGGAGGAAGAACATAGTGGACTTTTTGCGAAAGTATGCCCGGCCAAAAGCTCGGTCTTGGCTTTTATATGTTACTCCCCCTTCCCAATCGAAGGCGGATTTGGCTAATTTACGATGCCCCAGTTATCGGGCATAGTTCCACTACGCGCGAGAGTTCCACTATCGGGACGCCTCCTCGAAAGTCCCAGATAAATTGTGGCCCCTTTCTTCTTCCCATAAATAATGCTTTAGAATCTAATGTTTAGATATTCAGATATTTAAAACGTGCCCCCATGGACAGGGAAACCCCCTTTCTTCATCGCATTAATAATATATGGATATTCAGATATTGTTTTCCTGTTTTTTATGTGCAAATGGGTAGTGAATTCTTTTTAGTTTATCCTATATATTTCTTAGGATATTCAGATATTTATGGGTTTTATCGTGATCAATTTTAGGTAGAGGAAGCATTTAGTAATTAATTGGTTAAAATAATTAAAAAAATAAATAGACATTTTATTCCCCTTTATTTTTCCCATAAATACAGTTGAATATAGGGTGAAGCTAGTAACTAACTGCTGAATAATTATATAAATATTATTTTAAGATATCTGCCATTGGACCATTGTTAGGCCCATTGCTTCAAATATTAAGATATTTAATTATTTCCATGTTTTGAGACTCCATTTTAAATAGAACTTAAGATATCGGAATCAATTTCATGATAGCCATTAATCGTGTTTATCAATCTGTAAAAAATCAAGGCCAAAAGAACTTGTCAACTATGTTTTTTCAAATTTTTTTTCCGTATAGGTTTTTTAAAATATGTTTTCGGCTATATAAACTGTTCCAGAAAAATGTGACAAAATATAGTCAATTTATTATGCCAATTCTGCGAAAGCTCAAATGCCTTACTTTCTGTCTTTTTTGCGTGTATGACGAAATTGCGTATGTGGTCGTAAATTTAAAATCCACTTATCGCCTCCGCTAATTAAGATTTAATTCAGGGTCAATAAAAATTGAACTTCAGTGTCAAAGATAACGAAAAAGTTCCAGGAATCGTTATTGGGAAACACTGCAAATGAAATCACGATTTTAATCAGAGGAAAGTTTCCAAGACCTATTTTTAGATATTAAAATCAATATTATGATGCATTTTATAGATTAATCTTACAAACTTAATCAATGAAACGGTTCTCAGAATCGTTATTGAATTCGCTGCAAATTAAATCCCAATTTTAATCAGAGGAAGTTGCAAACAAATACTTTTAGGTAGTTTCAACGATTAATTGTAAAATAAAATCCCAATTTTCATCAGAGAAAATTGTAAAGTTACGAAAATTTATTGTCGAAAATAATTAGCTTAAATTTTATTTCAGATAAAATTTTGAATAATGATAAAAAGACAGATATGAAGATGTTTCTTAAGAAAAGAAGTATGAAATATTTAAGTATATATAAGACATATTATTAAACAAGTTGTTTATGTTTTCACGCTCACAATAATATGTTATTGCATTTAAAAAAACCCGCCAAAACGTGCACACTAGTGCCATCTAGCGTTGAAAAGCCAAACCTCACAGGAGTCCCATCTCTATTAATTGAAAATATAATGGCCACACTTTTGTCGCTGTCAATAATAACATTTTTGTAAAATATATATTATTTGTATAAAATTACATATTTATTTTTAAATAATGAAATATATATATCGGTGGGATATTTCCCAATACAAAAAAAATTTAAATAAATTAAATAATTACGTTTTTTTGAGATATTGACATACCTTCATAGGATATCATTGTTTAAGTTTTTAATTTTATCATCCATTACATTAACTTTAAATTAAAAGCTGTATCACCGACGAATAAACAAGCAAAATATTGATAAATATAATACAGCCCATGTGACTTAGAAAAGTTGGGAGTTTAGCTTTATAGAATTTTCTTTCACAAATTCTATCAGAATATTTTATGACTACAGAACTGCATAATATATAAACAACTATCTCTGAGACTAATTCTCTTGGGAAATCAAATTAATCAGTTGACATAATTGGTTACATGAATTTTTCAAACCTAGCATTTAGCTTGGGATTTCGTAGCCGTTTTTCTGGTCTTTAGGTGGTATATTTCGGTAATTATGCGATACCGTATGGACCCGAGGGTGCCATGATTCATGGCATTTTTCATCTTCCTCGACGCGGTCATACTGCTGCGCTTTGTTAATCAAAATATTGGGAAAAATCACATTTTCGGCCCGTGAGTGCAGCGAGCGAATGCCCGCAAATTGCTAATTGTGTTGACACACGTTCGGTAATCGGAGCGGCCTCGTTCGGTGATGCTCGCGAAGCAAAAAGACGCAAATTTTTGTTCGTAAATTTTCTACTCACTCCGCACCCATACCACCTCACATCCCCCCCCACCCGCACACACACACACGCGCGCCCACTCACACACGCACATACAAATACTCTTGAGAGTGCGAGCGGGAGGGCAACAACAGAGAGCAGCGTCGAGAGCGAGAGAGAGAAGGAGCTAAAGAGCGGAGGGGCAAAGAAGAAGACACCGAAGCGGAGACGGAGACACGGAGAGGAAGAGGCAGAGGCAGAGGCGGAGAAAGAAGAAGCGAAGGAGACCATCAACTTGAAATTTGCGAGGTGAAAATAACGAGAACGAAGGTTTCCCGCCGCCAAAAAGTTCATAAATCGGCGTGTGCGTCGTTCTTTGGCCATATTTTTTGTTTTCCTTTGGTTTATTTTGGTTTCGGTTTTGGTTTTTTCTTCGGCTGCTCCTCCGGCGCTGAAAGGTGCCCGAAAAACGTGCGAAAAGTGAGCCGCAAATTGATGCGGGCGGCTTTTGCGCGCCCAAAGTGCGTCTTCTTCCTGTCTCCTCTTTAATTCTTCTTCCTCCCTCTTTCTCATCCTTCTTTATCCCCCTTCCCCATTCTTTCTCCTCCTTGCTCCAGCGTTCTCATTATTCCTCTTATTGTTACTCATTCTTCCTTCTTTTCCCGCCTTCTTCCTTATTCGACTTCCTCCTCTTTCCGCCTTCTTGCTTCTTCGCCTTTCTCCTACCTTTTCTG
>JAJJHQ010011628.1:3453990-3480918 GCA_021223825.1 Drosophila ironensis
GCTTCTCCTTCTACTTCTACCTCTTCACCTTCACCTTCTCCTTCCCCTTCTTCCTCTTTTTAACCTTCCCCCTCCTCCTCCTCCTCCTCCTCCTCGATTCCATCTTCGTCGGCGTGGGCGGCAAAACAGCGGCGCGGTCTAACGGTGCCCGCGTGGGCGTGCCAGCTGTGGTCCTTCCTTCTAATTTTAGCCACCCAAGCGGCCCGTCCTTGACAAATCGATGTGCAAAAGAGAATCGAAGCGAAGGACACCGCGAACGAAGCAACAACAAGTGCAGTGTCCTTGCTTATCAATGCCGCCAGCTGATTGCCTCACAGCAAACTACTCGTACATATCTAAATACCTCAATCTTGACAGAAACAATCTAAAAGGCGCTGCGAACTCGATTAGATCTGGATGGCTCGCCATCGGAGCTTTTGTTTATTATTTCCGATAAGTTGAAAGAATCCGCCAGAGACACGATCACGATCAGCTCGATCGCATTACAGAATTCCTGCTGGCTGTGGCTTTCATCCGCAGCGACTTCCGCTTCGATTACTCATGCATTCTGCGAGTTCGATTTCATGATTGCTTGCAAGAACCTATGAATCATAGTGTTCGGCTGTCAAGGATACCCATTGCTTACCCCTCACACCGGCCCTTCAGGCCAGAGTTCAAGTTCAGGGCCATCGCCGAGGTCGCCTTAATTGCCAGTTGTTTAATTGACATGTTTGTCGTGTTCTTGCTCCCCCCGCAATCCACAGGAACCGCAGGCAGGACAACAGCACCAGCACAGCAGTAGAGACAGGTTGAGGACTGGTCTCTAACGAACGAATTCCACCCGCCCGGCACACAGCACACAGCATGTTCAGTGAACATGGGCGGATTCCTGGATAAGCCGAAAACCGCCAAGCACAATGACCAGGGCGAGGGCAACAAGCTGCTCTTCGGAGTCAGCTCCATGCAGGGATGGCGCTGCGAGATGGAGGACGCCTACTACGCCCGCGTCGGCCTAGGCAATGCCCTCCAGGACTGGAGCTTCTTTGCCGTCTTCGATGGCCACGCCGGCTGCAAGGTGTCCGAGCACTGTGCCAAGCACCTGCTCGACAGCATCGTCAGCACCGAGGAGTTCATCAGCGGCGACCACGTGAAGGGCATACGCACGGGCTTCCTGCGCATCGACGAGGTGATGCGAGACCTTCCGGAGTTCACCAAGGAAGAGGAGAAGTGCGGCGGCACCACCGCCGTCTGTGCGTTCGTCAGCTCCACGCAGGTGTACATCGCCAACTGCGGCGACTCCCGTGCCGTGCTCTGCCGCCAGGGCGTGCCGGTGTTTGCCACGCAGGATCACAAGCCCATACTGCCGGAGGAGAAGGAGCGCATCCACAATGCCGGCGGCAGTGTGATGATCAAGCGCGTCAACGGAACGCTGGCGGTGTCGCGGGCCCTCGGCGACTACGACTTCAAGAACGTCAAGGAGAAGGGCCAGTGCGAGCAGCTGGTGTCGCCGGAGCCGGAGATCTTCTGCCAGAGCCGACAGGACAGCGATGAGTTCCTGGTGCTCGCCTGCGACGGCATTTGGGACGTGATGACCAACGAGGACGTGTGCAGCTTTATTCACTCGCGCCTGCGGGTGACCGCCGACCTCGTCAGCATCGCCAACCAGGTGGTGGACACCTGCCTGCACAAGGTAAGTTGTCTGAGTTATACCCGCAGTCTGTTCGGAGTTTAACCGGCAATTTATGCCATTCTGTTGCTTTGCGGTTACAGGGCAGCCGCGATAACATGAGCATCATCATCATCGCCTTCCCCGGAGCTCCCAAGCCCACCGAGGAGGCGATAGAGGCTGAGCATCGGCTGGAGAAGCAAATCGAGAAGATCACAAGAGGTTGTCTAAGTCGTCTACTCTGTTTATAACTAATCGTAAACTGTTGATCCATGGCGTAGTGGTCTCCGTCTTCGTGTCTTTATCGAACCGAAATACGTATACATTGTACCTTGAGTGTCACAAGCAATATTCCCGCGTGACCGACCATCATCTACTGGATGTGCATATCCCTGCCTCCTCCCTTCTCCCCCCACGATCCACGATATCCGCGTATTCATCCCATAGAGTTGTAGCAAAGGAGTAGATCCCCAACTAAATAGTTCCTTCCATGAGTAGTTTCAAGTTGAAATCAAAACCCAAACGAAAACCAAACCATTGCCATTACGAATGCCAAGAATGAAGCCTGCACACGCCCCCAGTCCTGTACAGTGGAAGCCCACTTCGGCGAACAGCCAACAAATTCCCCAGCAACACCTCCCAATGTGTTCCCCCTCTATAAGCAATAATTGATTGACAAATTGTAACATTGGTGTTCACTAGAATATGATAGATACGGCCAAGAAAATGCAAACTTTTTAAAGGTTTGCCCGCGAGGCCTTCACTGTGCTTTGGATGGGCGTGTGAGGGCGTACTACCAATATCCTATCGCTAATGCATAGCAAATAACTATATAGCGTGTTAGTTTGTCATATCTGCTGGCTGTGCGTTTGCGTTTGCGTGTGCTAGTGCGAGTGCGAGTGCGTGAGTGATATAGTATTATTTATAAATGCCTGTGTGTACTACAACAGCCACTGCCAAAGCGTTCCATGTATGCGAAATCCAGCCCATTTAGTTTTAGTCGTGCATATACACCTAAATATTAACATTTATCGATGAGCCTGACCGCCCTCCAGCCCCGAGCTGAGTAGTTAAATGACCCGTCATCCAGTTTGTATATACAAAACAATACAGCAATGATATACATACATATATATACGTCTACGTATGCCCATATTTGATACTAGCTAGCCACCAGCCCATAGCCCCTAGCCCCTAGCCCCGATGCAAATCAATCAAAGAAATTGCAATATTTAGCGTAAGCAGGAAAGCAAGAGAAACACTTGGAATTGATGTAACAAGTTGTAGAAACTGTAGCAAATTGATATGTATTTTCTAAGCGACAGCGCAGAAAGCCAATATCTTCAGAGAAGATCCTTGTAGATAGATTTTGAGACTAGAATCGCTCAGTTGACCTATTATCCGGGAATAAGTGTGTATATAAAGCAATAACAAATAACAATTGGAGATCGCCGCGGCGACTCTAGCGACTTCAGTATTCGAAACACCAAAGTGAATTTCGGCCGACGTCCGTGGGGCCGAGTTTTAGACGTGACCTCGTTGATATATAGACAAATACTTTAACCGGATTGCGTATGACTTACTAGAGAATTAGTGAATAGCAAGTAGAGCATGCCATGCCCCACCACTGGTCACTGTAGCTATGACAATTACAAAACCACATAGTCTATAAGCAATTAACCAATGAAGACAAATACTCGAATGTCCAGACAATTTACTTAGCCTAGGATAGTCTCGCCAAGGGTTTTGTGAACGTTATGTATACGTAGGTTTAATTAAACCAAAACAAACCGAATTGTAAACCTTATGCTCACCAACTGTTGTGCTTGTTTGTAACGAGAAGGCGAACGTTTACTTTACCCACATCCGTTGATCACATCCACACGAAACGATCGAAGCTAAGCATATGTATCCCTCAGAACAATTATATTTGTACCCACATGTTCTTCTCGATCCAAGTGTAAAGCAGCCAATGTCACACACCCAGTCCCAGAATACACGATACTTAGCGAATAATGAGTTACCACAGATGCAAACCGATATTTCATTGCTAAATCAGAAATATAACTTGAACGAAAGATTCCAAAACCGAAACGTGTTTGTCTGCTATTCTATTGGATTCAGCTTTCAGTTTTCATTTCATTACTTCAGTTTGTTCCCCCCTCATAAGCTCAAAAGAACATGTTTTTACAATCCCCCCTAATTATTTATTTATCCACCTCAAACAAGATCCGTGACAGTGTATTTTCGGTTGATTTTATTGCCCTATTTTTTTGGTTTTCCTAAGTTCTCGAGAGTCGACGAGCTCCCCACTAATGCCTAACGATTATTTAAAGTAATTTGTCAAAAGGAAAATGGTTGTTGTTGTTCGCGCATCGTACTACAAATCCCAATTTTTGAAATATACACTATTGCCAAGTAGAGAGCGAATATGCCGCCGAATGGGCGTGTCAGTGTCAATGCAAGAACAAGAAACAGAAACAGAAAGCTATACAAATTTAAGATGAGTGAGCATAAGGTACGTCTATAGTTTTGTAGTTTGTAAATTTTCGAAAGCAACTTGTCATTTTGTTATCGTTTATCTTATCGATTGATTGGTTTGATTTTGTTTTGCGTACCACCAGCCCCGTCTGCTAATAAGTTATCTGTGTAACACACTTTACGATAATATCCACCAATCCAACAGATTACCGAACCGCATGCCCCCCTCGTCAGCCAAAAACCGAACCGCAAATCAAGTCACTTGAAATTGTATGTTTCCCCATTTTTGAAATCCGTTAAAAGATTCCATTTCCAATCAGATTTCCCGGCCTGGCCGCTTTGTTTTCTAAATGTTTGGTTTACCTATCTATTTTTGGTTGTGCAGGTCGATGGAAAATTTATGCATCGAATTATAAATCTAAACGTCAAGTCTTGAGTTTTTCCGTTGCCTCAGTTATTATCAGTGTCGGCCTGCAGAGTTTTTCAATTTTCGCATTCTAAGGCGCTTGCAATGGCTACACATCTTCCATTTTAGTTGATACTTTCCAATAACCAGAGTTCACATCTAATATATATTGCATTCGCTTTGAAGTAGCTTATATCTGTAATTCGATTTGTATTTCTTGGTGAACTATTTGTGTACATAAACATTCATTTATAAAAGTCTTGTAGGCTAAGCTACCAACGGGCTTGCAACCGGTGATGTAACCAATGATTTGCATTCCTTCCCTCTTCTCGTTGCAGACGAGATTCAGTCTAGCAACGTGACCGACTACGTGGATCTGCTGAAGTGTCTTCAAAGCAGAGATGACATCGAAGGTCTTCCCCCCGGCGGTGGTTTGCAGTCCAAGTGAGTGGATCATATTCGAAAATAGCGTCAGGCGATTGCTAATCAGAGCCGTTTACCTTTTGCCTTGCAGATATAACGTTATCGAGCGCACATTCAAGCAAGAGTTTCCGGATCGACCATGTGAAGTACGAAATCTGTTCTATAATCTATAAGCTAAAAAACGCTCAGCTTTTTTGCCAATGCCAACGCAACCACGCTAATATTTATCGCTTGCATAGCACCGTCTCGAGCATTATAGCCTTTGAAATTGCTTTATTTATCACGATTTAATCGCTACAAGAGGATTTGGAGCTCGTGTCATTGCCCATTCGATCATTAATCACTGTTATCGTTATGTTCAGTTGGGGTTCCCCTTGACTCGTTACATTTAATCATGGTTACCTATTCTTTTTCTTTTATTTCTAGCTATATGCATATGATGATATATGAGTTTTGTAATGCTAATTGTTCATTTTTAATCCAACAATCAACCTACCAACAAACAAACCAACCAACCACCACCACCACCACCACCAACAACCAATCAACCAAGAGAACAAAGTTAACTTAACCACACCCCTTGCTTCGCATACTCAAAATGTAAGGCGAAATCTCATTATTTGCTTGCCTCGTGTCTCCATCGTGTCTCCCACACTCTGTTCTGTTTCATCTTGCCCTGTTTCATTTGTTTCGACTAGTTTATATGGTTTTAACGATTTCTCAGAGCTTTAGAGCCGCATGTTTCGTCTGCATCCATCCATCTCCTTCATGTACGGCTGCCGATAGACTCCTAACGCTCCGCTCCCCAGCATTGTTAATAATCGTTACCGTTTGTTATTCTTCCAGAGTCCAACGCATTAGGTTGCGGTCAGAACACTAAAAACTATCAAACCATATAGGGAAATGCCACAAGCAGGACAGTAACACAGAGCCACACAATTTAAACGAAGCAAACACACACCAAACAGTTTTCTACTTTGATAAACAGAAAAGGAAAAATAAAAACGCAAAAAGAAGGAACCTACTAATAATGATAATAATAAGCATTACGATACATTTATAGTTTATACGAAGCCAGTCCTAAAACACAGCAAACGAACAGCCAACACACACCCCACACACAACTCTAAGATATAGAAAACAGAGCGTACCTAAGCAGACCTCAGAGCAGCGATACGGGATTGAGAAACAGCAGATGGCTCAAAGCCACGCTTGCAGTGCATCTGAATTGAGAAAAAAAAACTATAAACCACAACAGATCGACTCTGAAGGACCTGTGTATCCATGTGAATGTTAACCCTCTGTGTGCCCTATCGTTCCGTCACGCATCATCAATCAGAACCATCAGTCCAAACATCAGATATCTTCCAGGAATGTGGAAAGAAGTCTATGAAAATATAACAAACTGTTTAGGACAGATCGAGGGAGACAGGCAGCCTCCCGCTCGTATTTTTGTTAACCAGAACTTTTATTATTTCAAAACCATGTATTAACTATTGATTCCGAAACGAAGCGGACTTTTGTAAGTTGTAAAATGTTTGTTACCGAAAACACTTTGTTCACCTTTTGTATGTGTATATGAGAAGAACGTGTCGCTAGGCCGGAGCGAAACTTAATAATGTAAAGTAAAGAACAAAAAATGTGAAAGAAAACCAGAAAAAAATGGTAAAAGAAAACCAAACTAGAAAACAAAAACTTTAACTATCTATATATTGAAAAGAGGAAAGTAATACCTAAAGTCTAAAGTAAGCAGAAGAAGGAAGCAAACCCACAATAATGTCCGGTCTTAAAGAAGCGAGAATGAAAACTAAAACTATTAATTTATAAGAAGCAAGTTGATGATGGAAATCTTAAGAGAGAAAAGCAAAATTACGCTCGAGTTTGTAGTAAATGTTGATAAAAAAAAATGCAAAAAAAAAAACACCAAACCCCAGCTTTCACTCAATAATTGTTAAGACAGGCCAACTAATCCTCGTTCAGCTGAACTGTGTACCAGTCATATCACCTCCAAAAGCGGCAGGTGTTGTCCTTGGAGGCGGTGAGGATGGCATCGCCTGAGTAGCTGTAGGCGCAACTGAAGACCTCGCCGTCGTGCCCCGTCAGCACCTGAGAGCACATTCCCGACTCGGTGAACCACAGGCGAGCGGTGTTGTCCGCCGAGGCCGTGAGCATCATGCAGCCACTGGGACTGAAGCAGACCTTGGACACCTCGTCCGTGTGCCCGGCCATCAGGGACAGCATCTCCAGCTGCTCTGCGGATTCCTCCAAGTCCCACACCCTAGCGGTGCAGTCGCTGCTGCAGGTGGCCAAGAGTCTTCCGGCAGCATCGAAGCTAACGTCCAGCACTTCATCGCCGTGCTTGGCCGGCAGATAAAGCTCACGGTCCAGCCGTCTGATGTCCCAAATCCTGGCCGTGAAATCCAGGGAGCCGGTGGCTATCAGCGATCCTGCAAAATTCCAAACGCAGTTGGACAGCTCGGCGCTGTGGCCTCGCAGCTGATGACAGACACTGCAAGCGGCAAGATCTTCAAGGGTATGTACGGTGGCATTTGAAGCGAGAACCCACCTTTTGCTCCTCACATCCCAAATAACCGCCGTGTGATCAAAGGATCCGGTCAACAGCATTTGGCCATCGCGATTGTAGCGGGCGGCAATCACCTCAGCCCCGTGATGCGTGAGTTGGTGCAGCTCTTGGGCCGTTTCCACGTCGTAAATGCGAGCAGTGCCGTCCATGGAGGCCGTGGCTATGGCGGCGCCGTCCAACGGATGGAATTCCGCGGCCACCAGCTCGGCGGTGTGTCCGTAGAAAGTGCACAGGCATTGGCCACTGCTGGTGGACCACACCTTGGCGGTGTTATCAAACGAACTCGTCACCACCTTGTCGCTGTCGGGGAATATTGAGGAATTACGGAGATGAAGGCAAAAATCATAAACGAAATTGGCATGTTTGGTAAGCGCTAACTTTTATCAATCATACGCAATGTGGTATCAGAAATTGAGGTTGCTTTGACAACTCAGAGAAATCTGTCTTGATAAAATATGGAAGCACTCACCAGTGAGGATGATTGAAACCGACCGAGAAGACCACATTATCGTGGCCGGTGAGGATGTGCTCCACCTCCGCCGTTTGGGTGTTGATAATGTGGCAGGTGCGATCATAGCTGCCTGTGAGGCACATTTCCCCACTCCGATCGAAGCACACATTGGTCAGCGGCAGGATGTGCGATGTGTGGCATTTGTGCAGATAGAATTTCTTCTTCACTGGCTCCCGGAGTTTGGCTTGCAGTTTGCTCAAAGCCTGTTTCAAGGCGCTGAATGTGTTCTGGGAATTGCAAACCCTTCCACTAACAGGACGCGATTGTAGCGTTTTCTCTTCATCTGTTGGAGATGGATTCTCCTCCGCTTCGGCCAAGGTTTGCAGCAGAATCCTGTCCGCCAGCGGTTCGATATCGGCTCTGTTAGTTAAAAATCGTATTAGGTCTTGAAATTAAAGGAGTTCAATTGTAATTTCATACTTTGGATCCAGGTCAAGGAGATCAAAGTGTCGCAATCGCTCGATGCCCTTCGTGGTTCGGTAATTAATGGCCAGACCTAAGGTAACCCAAGGCTAATTAGTATCGGAAACACCTTCGTTTGATGACCTATCTCACCGGGCGGGTAGTAGCGCAGGAAAANGAAGGAGTACATTTGTAATTTCATACTTCGGATCCAGGTCAAGGAGATCAAAGTGTCGCAATCGCTCGATGCCCTTCGTGGTTCGGTAATTAATGGCCAGACCTAAGGTAACCCAAGGCTAATTAGTATCGGAAACACCTTCGTTTGATGACCTATCTCACCGGGCGGGTAGTAGCGCAGGAAAATTTTGTTGGCACTCATTCTGAGGTTGTTGTGACTCTGACAACGCAGAAATTCCTTTACAGGACATTCCGTTGTCTGACCTGCTTTTGTTTCTCTGACGGCTGCTGCCATGCCAAAGTAACAGTTTGATCGATTCTGTTTGGGTCCTTGTGCTAGGTCTATGTCGAGGTCTCGGAAGTGAGGAGTTCAAGGATATAAAGTGGGAATTTCGAGGCTTGGGGCTGTTGGTTTTGGTTTGAATTGTCATGTAAACTGACTTTTGCTTCTGTTTACAGGAGCTTTCCCGGTCAAACAGCTTTGTCTAGCTAAGTTTTCTTCCTAGTGCTTAGGGGCAAGCTTTTAAAATTTGTCAAATTATTTTATCCATGTAAAACAAATTAGTTTATGTTCCTGTAATACTATAGGATGTAATTTAGGAAAAATAAATACATCTTTATATGGAACTCCTAGTATAGTTAATAAAGGTAGATTATTTTTAGATAGCCTCTTGTATAAGATAACATTTTCTTTAAAACATTTTGGATAACAAAGTAGAAAGACAAGTAGAATAGAAAACATTTTAAAAAATAGACCTTAATTCAAAAATTCCGAAATAAATAGACTTTAACGTATCCCATTTGAGCTGCCTGTCTGACAGGCTCTGGTATCTGTGGTGTGAGCTTTGGGTAACCCTTGACCTACGATTGCCCTTTGGGAAACCCCGTTTGGCATTTGACAGGCACCATGAGCTAGCCGGCTAAATGGTCTCTGGCCATTAAACCTAATTAGCTTGTTTAAGATGGGACAGGAAGCCCGACGACCCTGGAGGCCAATTGGCTGCCGACACCTGGACGCATTTTTAGCAGATTTAACATATGTCCCACACGGACTCGGCCCCGGACAGACACGCACTCCGCACCAGCCACCCGTCCCTCACCTGCACAATTAGATTGTCGCACCTGACTCCTTCGCCTCGTTTCGGCATTTTCACTAATTTAATTTGCTCAGTAATCGCTGCGTTGGATTGGGCCGAGGAGGCGAAGAGAATTGTCAGACGGCTGCAGCACGAGGGTGAGCATGAGGATAGCACCCAAGGAACGGCCATTAGCCAGCACCCTCCGAAAAAAGGCAAACAAATGCCTGGGCGGGGGAAGAAACACACCGCCTGACCATGGCCAATAATGATAAGTAATGATTAGATATTATCGCACCCAATTTTGTTGCACAGCAGCAGAGGAACTGAAAGCGACAGGCGAGCGATGAACAAAGGCGGGAATTGAATGGGACAGGAAGAGTAGCCCAATGTGCACAGAGAATAATGTTGCCAAGATTGGTAGTCAACAAGGCTTAACAGCAGCTACAGAGATGCGCAATATTTATGGATCTAAGATATGTTTTTCCCTGTGTGCCAAGAAAAGCGGGATAAATTCTGGCGAGAAAACTGAGATAAGATGGCCAGTCTGTGTCTTTGTCAATAATAAAACATTTCATTGAATAACCATTGAATGGCAAGCATCGATAGAAACAGGACAACGGCCCATTTCAAGTGTCCAGGAAGCACCTGAGATGTCTGAGTGCTCCCCTGCCATTGATTCCACTGGGCATTGAACAAAAGCAACAGCTGTGTCCAAGCACTCCGCCTGCTTTCCAGCAGATCCATCGCTTTATTTGTGCGCCAAAAGTAATTGGGAAGGCATCGGGAGCAGGACTCGAGGCAAACGGAAGCTTTAAGGAAATCAGAGACGAATAAATGAGAGTACGAATGGAAATAAAATCAATTTAAAATCCCATAAAACGCTTTCATAAACAAAGCCAAGACAAAACAAAGCGAAGCGCAGGAATGCGCCCCGACGGGCAGGCGGATCGGGCGAATCGGGCGGATTTGAATTTATGCTCAATAAATTTTTGTTGATTTCCGGCAAGCGGCTTCACTTAAAAAAGCGCGTGTGTGTGGATTTGGGTGCGTGGATGAGCCATGAAAATGCGGCGTTGCATAAATTATAGACACACATTTCCTCACTCAAACGCAGGGCAGCCCAGGCGGCGTTACCTTTCACCAAAAACGCTGGAGCAAAAAATTATGATTGCCGCATTTTATGTGTGGGCGCTGGGTTGCTGCTCCTCGTTACCCATTTCCGGCAAATTATGCTTAAATGGCATAAACTTTACCCGACAACCGCAGTTTCTAAGCCGATAGACCAATCGCATTCTGCTCCCCCTCCCGCATCCCTGGACTCGGAAAGGATGAGCCACCGAAGGAGCCGCTCTGACATTGAGCGATATATAAACAGATTTTCGGTTTGTGTTTGACTAAGCGACATAAAATTCGATTTTTGTTTTCCCTGCCGCTGTCCTGCCCGCGGTTGTTTGCCAACTGGTTGTTGGTTTCCTCCTATTTTTTTCCGGCATATATAGTACGTGTGTGGCTGGTTTTTAGCTAAAAGTAGTCGTTAGTGGCCTCTAATTGGAGAGGGGAGGTAGCGGTCCGGCTGGACATCAAACGGTTGGTAATCGAATTGCCGCACCAAAAGGCACTAAAAACATTTTCACAGATTTCAGCCCCGAGTCGGGGGCGTGAGTGTCTGTTGGGGCGGTGGAGCTTCCGATTCGCAGGGCATAAAGAATTCAAAGCACATACACATTTGTTTACCAAGCACTCTTGGCTTTTGGGGCAGTACTTTAAGTAAATACCATGGCCATAAGACCGGAGAATTAATATGATGGCGGCCGGGTTTCACTTTGTTTCCTGGTTTTCTGTATGGTATGGTAAATCTTAATTCAACACAGCGAATCCTAGCAATAGTAAGCACACCCTCACACCTCAAATCCCCGGCTTAAAATCCAAGGCGTCACAGCCAAAAGTAGCTTTTCTTGGTGAGACACTATTTGAGTCAATAAACAAGCTACAACCTTAGCCTGTGCGAATCCCCAACATTTATGACGCATTCTGCGGCTTAGCCACTGGAAAGTTTATGACTTTGATAAATTAAATTGAGCTTGGCCTTAAAACAAACAAACCCCAACCTCTCGTCCCGCCCACTCTGCCGAAAGGAATCACAGTTTGCGCAGCCATGTCCCCGCCCGCCCGAGTATGAATACATCAAAACTGGGCCATGCCCGGCAGCCGGGAAACCAGGCAAAAACCGGCCAAAGTTTATGGTGTGCAGGCTGGAAGCCTTAAACCGTTTAGGCCCAATTGAAATGCAGACGCATCGAAATGTTATAAAATTTAATAATGGCCCTCTGTGCAGGTTGCCTGCCTGCGTGCCCAGGCCCGAACCCATTTGCCCCCACTTGTTTTGAAGTTTTATTGTGGGCTTTATTAAATGGTAGGAAGAAGTTTAGCAGGCATTTTGTGCGGTTTTAGCGGCCGCATCAAGTATACGCACCATAAATCAGGGTCAGACCTGCCCGGCAGACGCAGCAGCTCTGTTTCCGGCCGTAAGGATGTACGGCTGTAAGGCCAATGACGTATTAAAGGCATTAAACTCGCTCTTAAATCGCCACCACGGCCGTTCGTCATAACAGTAAGTGGTGCTTAAAATGAATTATGCATTGCCGGTGCTTGATATTATATATTATACATACGGGTGGCCAGGCCGCATTCTCGTGTGCGAATGTGTCTTGCGGAGCGATTGCGCCCACACATTCCGTCGCCGAGATTTCCGGCCACTAACTGCCCCGGATTCACCTGGACAGGACCTGTGTCCGAAAGATGAATGGCATGTTAATTTGTGCGCATTATATTGGCCATTTATCTGTACAGATTTCTGCTGGGATTTCGCAAGTCGAGCTCATCGATTGGTGGCCCATCGATTGCTGCCTGCACTTGACATTCGGTGACAGAAGAAAGCGATTAATTATGCAAATTGTCACACAACCAATAAGCTTCTCCGAATTGTATTGCCCGCGGGCATTCAACAAGTTTTCAAAAGCAAAAAGAACCTGCCACAAATGCAATTACACAGAAGGCGCTTTAAGCTGCACACAGTTTAGCAAGAATTTTCCCAAGCCATATGCATATTGTATGCCCTTTGATAATTGAATCTTTGCTTTTTGTTCACTTGCAGGGCTCCGGAATTTCATATTTTATCCCCTTGTAATGGAGTAAATGGCCAGTTGGCAACCAAACGCCGCAATCAATTACCAAACATCCATTTGGCCCGCAGGTAAGCTTCTCAATTGAGAACTTTTAATTATACGTTGTACGTTTGTTTTGCCATCCGAGTATTATGTATTCAAAATGTTATCGTTGCAAATTATAAAATGGAATCCATTAATGCCGTCAATTGGCGTCAGAAACGTGCAGTTGCCGGTGTACGCCTCGCAGATATGCAAGTACTATATACGAGTGTGTATGGTCGCCCAGCTATGCAAAATTCATTTGCCCCGAAATAGTATGCAGTGGGAAATGTGCGTAAAATTTATGCAAACAAGCGACGTTGGCCAAAATGGCTGTAGCCGCTGTCGGTTGGCGGGCTGAATGCAATGTTTGCAAATGATGTTTCAAGCTGCTTACACAAGTCGCTTAAGTTCGTGCAGGCGAACACTAAGCACGTAAATTCGTATACAATTTAGAGTGCTTTATCCCGAATGATGCCATTCAAAACGAGGTACAACATTTTACAAAACACGCGGCATTCATTTTTACGATTTAAATGAGGATGGCAAGCGGACTATGCAGGGTTTCGGTTGCAATTGTGTCGTTAAATGTCACGAGGACAATATTAACGTCACATAAAGCATCCCTAATGGAATGGCATAAATTCCACGACTAGAAATCACAGCCGCAATTAATTGAGGCAATGGTGCAGCAAAAATTTATTCGGTTAAAAGAGCCCTCAAAGTGCAGACTCGCTGGGGCACAAATATGAATTTAATTAACATTAATTGGCAACATATTTCCACTTTGCACCTGCGCCAGCGACGAAAGTGAAACATAAGCGAAAGGAAACGGTCGAGTTAATTGCATATTGCGTATACGCCACGTTGCCGCCACAAGGGCCACGAGTGGCAAATGCCAACGGTTTTTGTTATTCCACTAGCCTGTTGTTGTTTGGTAAGAGTTTTGCATTTTTGTTTTGTGTGGCTGGCGCTGTGGTGGTTTGTTTGGTTCTCCTTCTTCGGTTACGTTTTGGCCATACTCGTGCTTATGGGCGAAAGTTTTCTGGTTTGGTGGGCAAAGTTCGCCCATTGCCGTGGCATATTGGGATTTTTGTGCTTGCGCAGGGCTGCCAGGATTCAATGAAATCTGCTGGACCGCAATGACCACAACTTTCGCCGGCAATCGGCATCTGATGTGGCTCCCGGCCCCAGCAATCGTGGTGCTCCATCTCTAAGCTGCAATGCAGTGCAACTCAATCAAAATTTATTACACATACGCGCCGTTGTACAATAGCCGAGTGAGCGAAGCCCTCCAAGGCCGGACCAAAGTTGAGGAGCTAAGCCAGAGTTCTGGACGAGCTGTTGTTCATTTTCAATTCGTTTAATGGGTCACTTGGGCGTGCGGGCCAAAAGTTTTCACGAGATGGCAAACAAGCCATAAAAGTAAATAGCCGCCACTGTGGCTGTAGTTGGGCACACAGTTGTTCGACCTGGCCGAGCACAGCGAAAAAGGGTCAACTCCCTTAATTGGGATACACAGAATTAACTCGCTATGATTAATTATAATATTCTTGTATGCAAAGGCAGGGACGGACATTTTCTAAACGTTATTAATTCACTGGAAAGCCTCGCTTGCTAATGGATATTCCTGGGTTAGTCTTGAATGTTTCTCATGCCTCTTTAAGGAAGGTGGCTTTTTCTTTCGGTGTGAAGTGGGTGGCCCACGGATTCAACGTTGGCTCTTTGGCAACCACAAAAGCGCACGCAACCGCACACCTGCAACATTTGTATGCGGTCTATGGCAGCCACCGGTCTCCTGTTTTCTGGTAAAATCAGCGCCCACAATGGCAGGGCACCTTAAACATAAGCGCGGGAAATTTAGACATTGTTGGTGTTCGTGCAAAATGATATTTGAGAAAGATAATCGCCTTAATCCAATGATATCGCACACACACGGCGTTTGGGTGGGTCCTGTGAGTCACTCAACTGCTCGTTTCTTGGGCAAAAAGTTCCTCTCACGTTGCCTATTAAGCTCGCTTTCAAGTCAGCCTGTGGCGTTTGTAAAATAAGCTTGGCTGCCTCAATTTTCCTCCGTATATTTGCTTAGCACCCGCACGTTTACGTTGCCTTTTACATTCTGCGGCACATGCAACACCCCGGCACGCAGCGCCAGTTCGTTCACCCACGGTGTTCAGATCCTTTCCCAGTGCCTCAAAAGTGAACTTAATTTTGAGTCTTATCGAAATGCCATCACGGTGTGTAGTTAAATTGCTTTATGGTCATTTGCTATGTGTTTTTAACCATTATTGCGTTACCGTGAGCTCGCCAACATGCTTGCATAAATATATATCCGCGATTAATCCAACTTACCTGCTCATATGCCAGCAATCCGATTTCAACGCTCCCACACAAAATCCAAACATATCACCGCGGCGATTTGTCTTCTGGCTTGCCTTTTATTTAACGCTTATAAATGATTTCCATTCGCGTTGCAATTTAGACGAAATCGCTTTCAGCGGAAACACATATTGCCTGGCCCGCCGAGAGCGGAAAAAAATATAAATTTCCGCCAATGTTTCGGCAAAAGTTCGCCCAGACTCATTTCAATCGCTTTTCCGATTACGGTGCACCGGGTGTGAGTGGAGGATGTACATACTCGTATATTCTATGGGGATTACAGGATAACGCGATTGGTATGCTAAAGAGGTGTTGGGCCTGCAACAGGGTATTTAAGACGTCTCCACATCACTCCCCGTGGCTGTTTTATTCGCTCGCTTTTTTATGTTTTACAATTTATTGCGTATCATCAAGCAGGCGGGGGGCTGAATGGGCCGGTGCCGCTCAACTCCTTCGTGCTGGCACGTTAATTGAAATTCGTGGATCCCAGGTGGGGCATATTCAACCATCGACATGGTGCACAGTGAGCCTTGAACAGGGACTCCAATGTACGCGTACACCGCGGAAAAACGCCAAATTCTCTCAGCTTGCACAGACTAAATTTCGCAATTATTTCGCTCCCTGTGGCCACATCCTACGTGCCCCGCGTGTGTGCCCGTTTGCTGACGCACGGGCGGTTGCATGTTGCATGTTCGCCCGCTGTGCGTCGCCCGACGCCTGTTGCCCATTTATTGGCTCATCCTTCGGCGGCGGTGCAACGTGTTGAATTACATAGTTGAAAGTTTCGGCTGCAGCTGCATAATCCCGGTGCCTGGAGCTCCCGGCTATGCCACAAGTGTCACACACATGGTGCCCGGCCGCGGTCCTCTTATTAGATCAGTGCTCCCGGGGGCAGGACAAACTTTTCTCGGCGCCCAACTTTCGTTGGGTGCCGCCTGGGCAAAGTCAAAGTTGGAAATTAAATTCCTTGGGTAAACACCCCTCACCTTCTTTTTGGCCTCGAGTGCAGGTCCTAACCCTTGCATCGATACATTCCTGGGGCTGGGCAACGGCTCGTATACGTAATATGCAAATGTAATCAGTGCCCACATTTTATGTTCGTCCGCCAAGCGATGGCCCGTGTATGTGCTCCCATTTTATGTCCGCGTGCATTTGTTTATGCGTGTTTTATGTTCCAGCGCAACTTTGTGTTTAAGGATAACATGGATCCGAAACAAAAGCGGGACGATGGCCACGTAAAGACGGAATTTAAGATTCCGGCTGCCTGGCGGAAGAAGCGTGAATTCCGAGAAGATTTTACCGAGTTCGCACGACAATTTAAACGGGATAACCTGTGTAAATTACAAGTTTTTTCTATGAATTTGGCATAAATATTATTGCAAGTATAATGGCAGACTCTAAATATGTGAAATTAAATTACCTTTCAATGTTTTGCTTATAAAAAGTTTACAGAAAAAAGAGTTTATAAAATTGTCAACGTTTTTTGGTAATGCACAAACCGTAAAAAATCCCAATTAACTGACAACTTTATCCCGACTATAATTATCATTTATTGTGTTAACTAATTGAAGCTACCGCTCAAAAAGTTTAGTAAAAGCCCCGAAAAAGTATGCAAACACTATCCCTTCCGCCGAGATTAAGGTTGTTCAATATTTTTTCATTTATTCAGCTTGTGAAATTGTTTTTCCGCTTCCGACAGACACATGGCACACATCCTGCTCCTGCAGGCGGAAATTTGTGCGCCCGTTCCAAATGAAAAACATCCGCATATGGAACTAGTTTGGCTCGCCCCGCCATGTTCGATCCGAACAACAGCAGCACGAAATGCAGGGGATGTCCTCCCCGGTTGTACATTTGTCCCTAGGCGAAAAGGGCATTGTTGCTGCTTTCCATTCCGTTTAGGTTGGCTCCTGCACTCGCGGTTGTCAATTTTAATCAAATCAAAGTGAAGCGCACACCAGGCAGAATGCTTTCGGGGGCGGACACCGTATGCAGACCCCCGCCACTTGCTTAACTTTCACAATCCAACACTGATGTTTGGCCCGCATTTTATTCCATTAAATCGGGACTTTCAAGTTTGACCCCTTCCAGGGTTCGTCCCTGCAAACTTTTGCCAATTCCCACTTTTTGTTTGATTTCTTCGTGACAGAAAAAGTTTGTATGAAAGTGGGTGTCATGCTCTCATCTCGAACTGGAAAAAAAAAAGAATTGAAAAATGCCATAGGTGTGTGCATTTGTCGCCTTTTCAGTAATTGAATGCTTGGATTTAATTGGAACTGCACGCCCTGTTGGTTTCACATACAAACCGAATGCATACACATTATTGACAGGGCGCCGAGTTGATTCGAGTTGAGCCGCGCTCAGGTGCTTGACACCTTCCACTACACCTGCCGGCAAACAACTGCACTGCGAGGAAAGTCCTGAATTTGAAAAAAAAGAAACGTTGTTGTAGTACAAAGGCAAAATCCCTGCACATACAAATAGCATCGACACTTTTCAAAGGCCGTATCTTCATTATTTATCGTTCGATCTTTATGAAACATGTCACATGGCTAGATATTGAAATTGTTAACAGACAGACAGATGGCTACAACGACCCGACAGTTGATGCTGCCTAAGAATATATAAACTTGATGGGGCGGAAATGCCTCCTTCTCCCTGTAACTTACTATGAATTTGGCAAGCTTTCCATGGTTAGTTTAAATGCAACACCTTGGATACACCTTTGTGTTTAACTCATTTATTCGATTGGAAACAGATACTGAAGAATTTTTGCAACTGCAATCCAGTGCAAACCGAACGTTGACTTATTCATATTGTGATGACTTGGCGCAACTTTTTTGGCAGCTCACAATGCTGGCAAATAAAATATAAATGGAAAACTGGAGAGCACTGCGCCGAAGGTGGAGTGAAATACATGGGTTCGGGAGACGTCTGCTCCACGCCCTAATTGCCATGGCAGCTCGTTAGCTTCAAAGAGCCCGCGGCGGATGAGGCTAATGGCAGGGCTAATACTAATACCGATGCTAATGCCATTGGCCGCGGGCTAGAGCCGCTTGACGGCCACTCGACCCACACAGAATTGGCCGAGCGGCCAGGTAAACAACACGAAAATATATTAAATGAACCGCAAAATTGTGCAGCTGGCTGAGCTTAAAAAAAAAAGAGAGAAACTGCCAGGAATGGCAGCAAAGAAATGGAATGAAAATACAACATCAGAGTGAAGGAAGCCCGTCCTGACAAGGCGGTTGTCTGTGGGCGAAGGGCCAGTCCCGCCTCCGGCCCCGATGGCGAGCTAAATATAAATTGGCATACTTGCATCCATTGACTCGGCCGGCCTTGGAGCGCTACAGGGACGACGACCAGGCCCAGCAGCGGCAGAGCCAGCACCAGTGCCAGCGCACGCATCCGACACATTCATAAATTTTTAAAGCCCCGGATAGCTTTCCTTTTCCACTAAGCAGACCGACCACTTTCAATTGCCAGTCCCCTCGTTTTCTTCGCCGTGCCCCACGGAGCGCGTCCAGCCGCAGTGTTATGGCCTTTGTCTGTCCCAGCCACTCCACTCCATGTCCCGGCCCCATTTTATTTGCTCCTCGACTGCAGGACAGTTTGCATAGCAGCGGATGGAAATAAAGGAGCGTCGCCTACTTATGGCCTGAGCAATTGCCGGGCATAAATTGACAGGCGAGCGGCGAAGCCGCAGCAGAAATGAATGGAAAACTTGTCAACAACATGGTGACTAGGGAATATCCTTACCGGGGACTCTCGCAAAGCGTGTTTCAAATACCTGACAACTGCTTCACAAGCAATTGACAACATTTACTTTGCTTTCAAGCCGTTCGTTCACTCAAGTGCCATGCAGCCAGGCAAAAGGAATTTCAGAGTTGCAGCATAGTTCCGAGAGACAATTTCCGTTGATGTAACTCCCAGCGACATGGCAATCAGAAGCACCCAGACAGGCTTCCCTGCCGCCAACCATGCCCACCAAGCCAACCAAGCCGCCCACCCAATCATCGGTCGCCTCTCCCCAATCGACGCAATTTGTATTATGCGCCTCAGCGCCTTTGCACTTAATGCCTTATTTGTATTTAATCGCGGCTTCCGTTTCAGTGGCATCGCCATCCCCCTGCGCACGACCCAAACTTTTCCCCGCCGGCTGCTGCTCAGCTCGCAGTTTTATTCAATGGGAGTTTGAGCAGCAAACTTGCAGATACAGATAGACGGAAAATGACACAATTTGCTGCTTTTTTGCCCGTCCCTCAGCCAGTTTGCCATCCCAATTACTCTGTCGATAACTGTGCTTGACATTCGTCAGTTGGGTTCGCTTTTAGCCGGATTCTGTGCCAGCACGGGAGTCGAGTTTGATTGGCCAATGAAGCTTGCAGCCCTTTGACCAGTTTTCGGGAGACTAGAGTACAGTCGTACTTTTCTATGTTGATTTTTCCGAACGTTTTTGTGGGTCCTTACACAAGTTATTGCTTAAATCTGGGTAATATATTTTCTCTAAACCTGAAACAAGTTTGATCTTAAGATGTATGAACTTTAACCAAGTTAAAGCCAAGTTTTAAACGAGTAGGCAAGCTCCTCTTCAAGACGTTCGGCTGTATTCAGATTTTAGAAAATTTAGCGAGCAACCTTTGGAAAAAGCAAAGTGCTCCGGGCTTGAATTCCAAATCAGCCACAGAGGACCCTTGAGGCAGAGGAGCTGGCTCATTCGTTAAAAGGTAATGGCAATTATTATGTGCGATAATGCCCGGATGACGCGACGAATTTGGGAAAGTTTTTTGTGCGTTTACGGGGCCGGAAGGTGGCCGTTTGTTGGGGCAGTTTAAAGTTTTCGCATTAGTCGTATGACATTTACATTTACCGTGCCTCATGGCACGGAAATTAAGGCGGCCAGAGGACACAAAGGAGCAGTGGCCGGAGCAGGGGCTGTGGGTGCGGACGGAGACAGAGACGGAGACGGAAAGCAGGCATCCGAAGCCGCCTTGCGGTATGCAATAAAAAGCAAATGTAACGCAAAATGTTATTACGCATACGCCATGTGTGCCGCTGTGTCACCGTCGTGCTGCCTTGTTTGTCTTTAAAGGTTTACCGTCCGCGTTTTACAGAGTGCTTCTCCCCACATCCCCCACATCAGGGAGCCCTTAGAATTTTTTCCCGCCTGTACCACCTCCCCCCGCCAGAATGTCTGTCTGTCTGTGGCTTTGAGGTCGAGCAAAGAGCTCCAGCGCGTCCTGCCCTGAGCTTTTAAAATGCCATTGTTTGCAGCTGCGCTTGGCTTCACCCGACCCCCAGTGACCTCCTGGCCTGCTCCAGGCGTTTAACTTTAAGAGCAGATTTCCCGTTCCCCCTTCTGCTTCCGCACTTTTTATTTTACTGCAGTTCTGCTAAATCCGGGCTCCACGCAGCGAATTAAATGAAATCATATTGCTTATGCTGAAAAATGCACGATCGAGAGTGATGTACTCCACAGGTTTCACATTCTTTACTATCCCATTCAATAAAATGAAATTGATCGGTAAATTTTATGGTCAAACAGAAGCGCTTTTGTTGCCAGTGTACTTTTGGGCCGTGCAGCTTGATTATGTCTCTCTAATTTATGTCGCTCAAAGTCAATTTTCCATTTGGGCCCTTTTATGAGTTTGCATTGCCGCAGTGGGCGTGGCATTTAACCAATCTGTCGACATATGTTACTCAGGCCTTGATTGATGCGCTCCCGATGAGGCGGATGTGGCTAGGATTTCAATAAAGTTTTATGCCGGCGAACAGGCGCATTTCAACGACCCAAGAAAAAAAGGCTAGTGCGCCGCCCGGCCGATGAGGAAAAACTTTTGAAACAATAAATCACCAATGACTGCGACGACAACCACACGTATCCCCCTGTCTGCCAAACCTGAACATCGTGTCCTTAAAGCCGGCAGAAAAACACAAAAATCAGTAAGAATAAGGAAGAATAAATAGAGAGTTGACTGCTCAGACAAACAGCAGGATACCCTCGGTTTGGGCGATTCGATGCAGTCGGAAAGCGACCTTGAGGCTCGGATGATGGATTGGACTGTGTCATCGCTTTTGTTCCAGTAAAAGCTTTAATATTTGGGCCTATTTTGGGCTGGATATGTGAGTTATCAAGGCTGCCGATCACTCAATTTTCTTACTAATAAACTGATATGTTGTGTCACCTGGGGTGCCCATCTAAGTTCGTTTATATTCACTTTGCGAGTATCTTCAATTTCGTGTGTCCCATTTGATTAACTCTATTTTTTTCGGTTCCCCAAAATGACTGCCCATTCCCTTCCATATCGAGTGTTCAAACCAATCTCGAATATGGCGCAACTCCACCCTTGTCGCAGAGTAAACATCCGATAATAAAGCAATATCCTTAAAGGGCATTTCATATTTCGACTTATTGGGCTCCGTCTGTTTGCGCCTCAATGTGAGAAGACATTTCGGATTTGCCATGAGCTTCTTATTGCTGCTCAGGGCGCCGAGTTGGGAGCCGAATTGTGGAGCACACGCACTCACACACTTGGAATTAACACCATAAATTTTGTAGCCTAAACTATGCCTGGCATGCTGTGGAAATGGGCCGGCCAAGTTGTTTTTTGTTTGCCAACGCCATGGCTCCGGCTCTAGCCTTTCGGTCGTGGTCCTTCCTTGTTTGTTCTGCGCCAAGCTACTGCCCTGCATTGTTGTCTTTTTGCGTTCTGGCCAAGTCAGGGAACCCAGAAGAGTCGGGTGGCCGGGCAAAAGTGTTTCGGTTTGGAGCAGTTGAAAGTGGTTTCGGTTTCCCGACCGCATTTATAGAGCAAAGTTGCACCCGCAGCAGATTTCAAGTTTTTATCTGCGTCTGACAATGAGACCGGGACCAGAGGCTGAGGTTGAGCCTGAGACTGAACCTGAAACTGGGACTGAGGCTGAGGCGGAGGCTGAGGCCGCCTCTGGAGCGACTTTAGTTTCGCAGAGGAAGCCACAGACATTTTAGCCAAGTGGCTTAGTTGTTTGAGGCCGACACTGAGCTGCTTTTAATTTATATGACCAAAAAGGTTGACACGCAAACAACAAAATAGAGCCGAGAGAAATAAAGACAGACAAGCGTGGGGATGTCGGGGAAAACTCCTTTCTATGCTGCAAAGAGGAGCCATAAATTTTCGTACTTAATCAGCGGGTGGTAGCTCTTGATGTGGATGCCGCCTTCGAGTAGCTCTGGCGTATACGTAATGTGGACAATGGGGCGTATGAACATATTTTTCTGCGCTTATGGTTAGGAGATTTGCCCTGAACCTAAAAGGCAATCATGGCATACCTTGACAGAGGCACTAAAAGCACACGGCCAGAAAAGAATTGCTGTTTAGTCCGACTTATTTGAGAATTACATTGCAACTTTTTGGCTGCATTGGGGGAGGGGAATTTTCTTCGGGAACAATTAAATGACAGCGCTTGTTGGGATAATGCAAACTAATTTCACCGCACAAAAGGGCGTTCATCCATATTGCTCGCGACCCGCAACAATGCCATGGCCCTGCACGCATATAATTTTTCATTGAGCTGATGCGGACATAATCCCGCGCTGGGAGCAAACAGCAAAACGGAAACACAGAAGCCCCAGCACAATGGCCCTTGCAATCCCTTTGGCCCTTGGACGGCATCCGCCGGATGGTGGCTCCCCGTCTTCCGAAGCGCATTGCCAGCCCCATTACTGCTGATTATACGCTAATGCCGGACCGCTCTTAGGTCTCTTGGACAGTAGTCGATGGAGCAGTCGCTCCCTGCACCACAATGCAATTTAGCTGCTTTAAGTGGAAAAAGTTGGCAATTTGCATTCGCTGGGGCAGGACACAAAACACAGAACCCAGAAGGCAGCAGGCAGATGGCAGGTGGCAGGTGGCGCTGCGGCTGTGCGCCTTTATCCCGCGGGATAATTATAATGCCATTAGCATGTTTAGTCCACAATCAGATTTGGCAGAGTTTCTCCGCTCGGACTCCCTTCGGAGTCCGCTTAAATTGGCTGCGGTCGCGCTAATCCTGTCGAGCTTTTGCCCCTCTGCCCCCCCAACCTCGGCACGCCATGTTTTTCATGCAAATTCTAATAGAAAGTTAAATGTTTATTTACGCAGCCAAGTGGCTGGGCGTGGCGGTGGCCACCACCCCGAACTATTTTGTCGCATTTTGCATATTGCAAACGGCCAAAGGACACCCGAAGCTATCCTCGGTTAACCCACAATTACCCCCCCACTGGCACGCTCTTTGGGGCAAAGCAATTTCAACTTTCCATTCGGGGATATTCCGCTTTTTTTCCGGCTTTATCCCCACATGAATTCCTAAAGCGGATTTCATTACCAAGAGGAGAGGATCTCTGAATGCTGCTCTAATTTAGGCGACAGTCAGCACAAAATATGTGTCTGGGTGGGAGGTCGAAGATAAGTTGGAAATTCCAAAGAATGTATGATTCATACGTCGGTAGCGGGGTTTGCATAAGTTAGAAAATATGTGAAATTGTATACGGCTGGGCAGCAACTGTTTTAGCCAAGAATGAATTTCCAGAATTTCAAGACCCGTCTGGAAGTGTTGATTTAGCTTCTCGGAAATCGAGTTTGCCAAAACAATTCCTCAGTTCAGCTGCTGCCCACTTGCCTGCGTTTCCATTTAATTTGGCCTGCGCTTCTGGGCCAAGTGCAGTGGCTTCCAATTGCTCGGTTTCCTTTCGGTTTGGGCCTTCCAGCACGCGCCAGGGCGTTTCCTTTGGCCACTCTGCCATTTGGCAGTGACACAAATCGCTGAATACCTTCTAAAGAGTGCGACCTTTGTCTGAACTTCAAGGATTCCTATTTATTCGAGCCGGTGCCAAGAATAAATGTTGGCAGACAGGAAGTGAAAGGGGCTCGTGGCGGCAGGAGACGCAGCAACTTATTTTCGTTGGCCAAACGCATTGGAGTCTTCCACTCGATTTGCACACCAAGTTGGTCGTTGCCAAAAACCCGAGCTGGTAGGAAACCCCTCCTTGGCCGCTGGCTGTTTACCCTAACGCATCAATAAACGCGCTGCACGAAAATAAACGTTCAAAAACTTGCAGGTGAACTTCAACTGGCAATCCACACCTGCCACTCACCATTTATCGTTTCTCGTTTAAAATTAGCAGGCGACAAACTGTTGATTCTGCTCCGGCAAAGTATAGCTCTTGGAATATCATATACTATATCGAGCGACCCCATCAGCTCTCCGGTTGCCACACAAAAGCCTAAGCACGGATTCCCGGGCCATGGATTCATTCAACTTTACGCTAATGTCACATGCTTTGATTACTGCGCCGTGAAATTTTATTGATTGGCCAGCGAGCGTCACAGCAGCGATGGGAACCAGTCGTCGTCAAGTCTTGAGTCGACACACCCGACCCGGTTGCCCCCACAACCGGCTGCCTGCTCCTCCCCGCACCTGGCAAAGGCATCAGATTGAGTGCACTCGCTGATCCTGATGCGACTTTCAAAGTGCAGCTGCTAAGTGAGAGCCTGAAAGCGTCCTTTAGCTTGGGGCCTTCTTTGCGCCTTTTTATTTTCATTTTCCAAAAGTGATTTCCAGAGATTTAAGTCTTTAATTGAGCACGTTTTGCCAGTACTTCTAAATTTATTTCAGATTGAATTGCTATTCTCTGATGAAATCCATTAATCCAAGTCTTTGATTTCAGGTCGTCAATTCGGAACTGGAACAAGATGATGTTTCTAACCAAGTTCGGATAGAACATTAAAGAACCCACAACTTCTTGTTCTAGTATATAGTTATTGGGCATCGACGGCTATATCTTTCTATCGTAAGTGTAAGCGTTCAATTTCACTCAGAATGTCCTTCCCACTTTCTTCGATATATCCTTTGAAAATAAAATAATTTGCATTTTGCCGGAAGGTTATCATATTCTTTAAATTCCATTAGTTGCAAAACTTTGGGTTAGTATTATCAAATGTTATTTTTATGTTTATGTTAACTGAGTGCTTCAGTGTTGACCGCAACTGTTTGTACTGTATGTGGTGTTTGCTTGAAGGGAGCATATTAACCATCGTTGGCTGTCCGTTCCGGCCATGAGTTGTGTAGTGGAAGTGTCCTGTATGGGAGGTAGTTTTTATCTACATCCCTGCTTGACAGCTGGAGATTTTTCCCTTCTCTGATTGCTTACAATGTGCTCGCTGGCTTGTCCTGCTACCAACACCCTCCGCCTGGCCCAACACCCAACACCCATCGCCCATCGCCCTCGTTTCGTTTTTTACAAAAAATGCGAAAATCCCTGTTGGAGGAAGCGTTGTCGTCGGCGCATCGTCATCGCTGCTTAAATTGAATTGGAATTGCTTCAGCTTCAATGGCAGGCAAACGACAGGCAATCTGTTGAGTCTCCTCTGATTGAATGAGGAGCACAGGACCAAGGTCGTCGCAGGAGGAGGCGGATGTCTCTGGAGAGCGGAACGAATCCGCGTAATGCGCTTGGATGGATGAATCCCGGGCCACGGGCTGAATGCCGCACTGAGAGACGAGTGCGATTTAATGATAATACGCATGTTGTGCGACAAGCTCAATCGTCATTATCTGTCATTTTCGGTAAATTGACGGGGACTTTTGATTCGTGCAACGTTTTTTTTTTTTGGTAGTATTATGGATGGCCTTGCCAACGCTCGGTATGAACGCGAAATCAATAATATTTACAGGCAGTTTACATGCGTATTCAATAAACTTAATGTACGCTACCAATTAGCGAGCGAAAGGTTTAAAATTGAATCGAAAACAACATTATTACAAGTCGATGCAAAGAACATCTTAATGAGGGTTGTTAAAATCGTGACTTTGACGCCAAGGAAAAGAAATCTGCAAAGTTCTTATGTTTTTTATAGCCGGTTCTCAAGGTGATCAAGTGTTGTTAAATTAGTACGATTGTATGTTAAAGTTTGGTTAATGCTGCAAGTAACTGCGATTTGTTTTAACCAAGATTGGATATCGCAAAAAAAAGACAGAATTTGTAAATTCTTTTGGGGTTTTTCTTTGATTTCTCGGCTAATACAAATAAGACTTTATAGGGCAGTAGCTCTTGAAAATCATGGAAAAAATAGCTTTTGATTAAGGTATGCTGAAAGTAGCTGCAATTTGTTTTGCCCATGTTTAGATGCTTTTTTAACGTCTGCCTCAAAGTATTCAAAATTAATGTGTGCGTCAGTTGTTATTGTTTTTGGAGCAGATTGCTCTACCAATCGCTCACTGTGTTTCCATTAGCATTGGTTGTTTAAACGAGGCAGAAAGAAAACAGAATGGAATCAACACCTTTGCGAATAATTAGCGCAATTACGATAAAAAGGCAGCAAACATTTTGTTCGGGCGTGTCGACAGCATTTGCCAAATAAAGATAGGGAAAACATTATATACCTGAGATACTCTCGGGCTTTTAGAGAAATGCGAAGAATCTAACGCATTTGACCTGTGTGAGTGGGCGAATCAGTAGTGTAAACAAAATAACAACAAAAGCATAAAAGGGGCAAAACGGCTAATTGACCGCTCTCGGATTCAATTTTGGTCAAGGCGCTCAGCTGACGGCGTTAGACAACACCGTTTTCTTTTCGCATAGGCAACCGCAAGTGCAAGGGAGAGCGGCATTCCTCAA